>VZRI01003617.1:0-34479 GCA_013397515.1 Upupa epops | reverse complement strand
TAGTGATACCCCTGATCTGGGCTTGAGCTAGACTGCAGACTCTCCTGTTATGAGGGTCAGCTCTACATATTGGACCCTCAGTCCCATTCAGAAGCGAGTCTCCAATAACTAGGACTCTTCTTTTTGGAAGAGGTTGTCATATTACCCGAAGATTTCTCGGATTTCTGTGACATGTCAGGGTCTCCAGTATGGGTTCTCTTGTCATTTATATCCTTAGTGGACTGGCAGTCTTCCAGTAGGGGCTGGTATCTGTTACTCAGTAGCAACTGAGAAGGCAAGGCAGTTAAGGGTGGTGCTCGCCTTCTGCCACGACTCTTCACTAGGCTCCACTCACACTCACCCCTTCTACTTGGGCTCTGTTCTCCCTCTGAGAGGTCCCCTTGTTCCTGGGTCTTATTTGGCTGTTAAAGTTTGAGAAGATTTATCAGTACGTTCCCAAAGAGGAATTATGATGCATTTGGGCCATTGTATATATTACCTGGCAAGGAGATGAACATACACTGCAAGCGCTGGTAAGTTTTTGGTGGGACCAGGAATCAGTGTTTTGTGCAACGGAGCAATAAAACCAGCATGGAAAAAACTCTGTAAGAGTGAATATCTTGTTTTTAGAAACTGGACCTTAAAAATCACGACGCAGGTACGTGATGATTTGAGGGCTCCTAAATATAATGTATAACAGCACTTCCAAAAGATAAAAGGTTTGTAAAAAAACTTACATGACATGTAAACTTTCTGCTGTTAAATTATTCCACATGATCTCATTAGCTTGAAGATTCTCATTTTCTTCTAGTAATGACGTATCAAACTCTATTTCTTGCTCAATAACTTCTGATGACCTGATTTATTAAATAAATGTTATATTTTCAAAATTAACATGGATCTTCAAGTACATAATGTCATTATGTTTTGTGTTATTTTAATAACTCAAATATAACTTACATTAAATATGAAATAAAAGGTAGCAACTGATTGTGTTTTTATTTTAAGACATAGTCTTAAAAGTATAGCTGATAATAAAATGGTGTATTATTATTTGAATAAAAATCACAGCATAACCAAGATTCTTTGCGAATCATTTGAATCATTGTGAATGGATCCACAGAGGCTGATCCTGCTGTGACCTGCAAACAGTAATTATCAGTTCTCACTAAACAACAAAAAAAAGTAATTAATTAAGTCACTGAGCTGTGGTTTTTTTGCATATACTAATGCAGAATAACAAGTTAAATAAATGAGAAATACAGTTTCTTCTTAAAAAATATTCTCTGTGTTATCTGCATACTCTGTAGTCTCAGGAACCAGTCAACCTGCAATTGCAAAGTATACAAAGGTGTCTAGAGTTTACTTTAAGTTAGAATTTAGACAATTGAGAAATAAATCTGAGAAAATTATTTCAGCTCAGAATGCAAACTGCATCCATATGCATAGTAATGTAGTTCTGAATATGAATTTTCACATATAGTCTGCTGTCAGTATCAAAGCTACAGTTCTTAACATAGTAATAACAGTACCCAGAATATTAGTTTTCAAGAGCCAGACAATGAGATGTATAATTAAAAGAATGTAAAAAACATGTAAAAAAACTGTCTTTCATACACCTTTCTGTACATGCAAGTAAACCAATTTTGAAACTAAGATAAAACTTTACAAGTTACAATGTAAAAGGAAGCAAACACAAATTCAGTTCATCACTTCAGCAGTGATGCAGTTTAGTGCAGGGTTTTCTCAAGAACATGAACATGCACAGCAAGATCAAAGTGGGTACCTACCTGTGAGTTTCTATGAAGTCATTATACTCAGAATTAGGGTCTATCTGTTCAACTGAAGTCTGGATCTCTTTATGGACATTCACAATCTCTTCTGTTACAAGACTGGTGATCTGGCTATACTCGTCCAAGATTCCTTTTCTAGATAGGAAAAAAAATTCTAGTGTATAACATGTCAGTGCAGGCACAGACGGTTTTGATGCTTCAAACTTTCACTGGCTAAAAAGTGGAAAAATAAGACATATTGCCTAAAGAAATAACAGCTAGTACATGGCCTTTCGTTTACACATTGGCTATGAATGACAAGTCTCTAAAACCATGCTTCTTGCAAAGGTTTCACTGCATCTACATACAGCTAAAATAAAAACTGCAGAGATTACATAGAAAAGGAATGCATACAGCCTATTGATGATACCCTTCTTTGTTTATTGTTCTCACTTTAACTTAAAGCTTTTCACATCCTGACAAAATAAAATAAATAAATCCTTTATTATTGTTCACCTAGTATATATTTACAGGAAACAAAATCCAGCAAGAAGTTCCTGTAAGAAAGTAAAAGTAACACAGCCTTGTGTTTCTTTATGGATTGTCATAATAATTCTCTATTTTGTTTTTTATATTTGACTTGCATGCTTGCCAAGCTCTGAAACACTGCAATCTTTTTTTAAAATACTCATGGATCTTGGCCAGTACAGAGTAATATGCAGGGGAAAACGTAGCAATAGATTTTTCCTAAATAAGATCTCAAAATGCATTTCCTCTACAAAAAAAAGTTTGGGGGTTGGATTTTCTTCAGTATTTTTATTAAGGAGAAAACATCTGAGAGAAAGTATTAAATCCTGCCTTGACTGTGAGTATGGGTGAAAAGACAGGTGAATGTCAACGACAGCAGTGCCATGCAGAAGGGAAAGGAAATCTACACCAATTATCAAACTAAATAAATAAACAACATTATTAGCAATATTAATCTCCACTGCTTCAAGTCTACTGAAATAATCTGCAAAATCAGGATTAATAAGGAAGTAAATTTCACACAGATGTCCAAATCAAGCTCTACATCTGACATCACCACTTCTACTTATACATCAAACATACTACATAGGAGTGATTTTCCAATATATTTGTACCTCACAAAAATATCTATGTAGTGAATTTTACAGATTTTTACTCCATACATAGCAAAGGTGAATGGGTTCGATAGGGTCTTGTTCCATAATAACATTTTTCAGTGGATTAGATACTACAATTCTAAAAAACTCCTGTAATTACAACAAACAAGTTTAACTCTAGCCTTTTATTATGTGATTTTGCATAAATAATTAGAATCATAGATTGGATTAGGTTGGAAGGGACTAGATCATCTAACTCCAACCCCTGCCACAGACAGGGACAACATCCAACCTGGCTTGGAACACTTTCAGAGATAAAGCAGTTATAACCTCCATGGACAACCTGTTCCAGTGCCTCAGTGCCCTCACAGTGAGGAATTTCTTCTGAAGATCTAAATTTTCCCCCTTTCAGTTTTAACCTATGCTGCTTGTCCTATAATTAAAGTCCCTTGTAAAAATTCCCTCTCCAGCATTCCTATGGCTCCCTCAGCTACTGGCAGGCTGCTATAAGGTGTGTGTCATCGTGTCCCCGCCCCCCCCACGCCCACCCCGGGCCCAAGTCTTCCCTTCTCCAGGCCGAACAGCCCAAACTCCCTCAGTCTGTCTTCATAAGAGAGAGGTGCTCCAGCCCCCTGATTATCCTTGTGGCCTCCTCTGCACCAACTCCAACAGCTTTAGAAACAGGACCTCACCACACTGAGGAAGCAAATGGAGAAACTGAAGACTCTTCCCTCTCAATCTCTGTTTTTACAATATCAACTATAATTTAAAGTAAGACCACAAGAGGGGTACTAGGAGGATCTAAAGGCACCAAAGAGAAAGAACAGCAGACACTTTCCATGGTTGCCTGTGTCAGGAGAAAACCTGATGCTGAGATACATAAGCAGGATGCAAATCCACTGGAATGTGTATTTCTGAGAAAAAAACAGTATGTGAATAAAAAACCCAGTTACTCTACATCTTCCTTATTATTTTAAAAATATATCTTCTTGACTACACGTTCAGGAAAAAAGAAATAGTATTTTTACAGTTGGAGTCCTCTCAGCAAGATCACAGTTATGTGATCCTATTACCTATACATACGGTTAACCATGCCAGTGCCTGAACCTCCTCCACAATGACTTTGTCTGCTGTCTTGTTGTTGGTGGAATTTCATATAATTTTATCTACTAGAGAGGCAATAAAACTGCCACAGCATACCAGGCGAAGGACAAGCAGGAGCTGAATCATAAACACTCATCTGTAAAATTCATTATTAACTTTTATGAGAAGACAGTGTATTACTAGAATATTGAATTAGAACTACTGCCTGAATTCTTGAAATAGACTTTTTTTTATGCACAATTATTGACAATTGAAAGATTCAAACATATTTTTAATTATAATTTGATATACAGTAATTATTAATAATTGTGTTTAAATTATTGGTTATAATGTCATTATCATTTGATATACAACATTTGTAATTAATCTCTGTTTTTTACATTCAAATAATCCTATAAAGTAATTTGAATGCTACCAGTATAAAATTCCACAAATTTAAAACATATAAGAAAATATCTTACAGGGCTTTAATCATTTCTTCTTGCATCTTCTGTAATGAATCAAGTAAGAGGGGAAGTGTAGTATCATAGTATTGGTGCTGATGTAACTGTGCACCTTTCAGTGCCAAGACATACTGATTATGTAACATATGTAGCCTCATAGTGGCTTTATCACACCGATCTTTGGCTTTCTCAGTCTCCTTTCCTAAGAGAAAAGAAAAAAAAAGGTGATTTAGAAGTGTATAAACTGTATGTAGATGACGTGAATCTACAGACCTGTGGTAAATTTGCTCCATTTTCTACCACAGTCTTTTCAAGGTAGTTCTCTGAAGAAGGTAAAATCTAGTTGGTTTCAGGTAATTAATACACAAAATACCTTGGTTTGCCAATTAAAACAGAGTAAGAAGGAACAACTATTTTTTTTTTAGCAGAAATGTGAGAATACTTTATCTAGAACTGTGTGAAAATTAGCATCTACATAGGTATAAAAAACAACTATGATGAATAAAGAACCAAATATGTGACAAAGTTATTGTATAACCCTCAGAATAATTAAACATTTTTCAGGAAGAAAGAAAGACATGTCCTACTACATCATATCCATGATTCATTTAAAAATCTGTCATTTATTTTGAGTCAAAAATTCTGTCGCTACATAACATCCCAATAAAGCGGTGGTGCAGTATACATGGGTAGCTGAACTCTCACTCTATTACTCAAGTCCAAAATGGGATGTGAGTATTATGACAGACTGTAATTTCTCAAATTCAGGCTGTCAAGACCTACTTAGTGCTGAACCTGAGAGCTACAATGTACTACTTCAAGAGGTCACCTGTTACGCCTCACCACAGTAATTGCACAACTATGTGCCATGTTTTTATGATTTTCCTAAGAGCTCCAATAACAGTTAACTTTGTAGCTTCCTAATACCATTATGTTATCATAAATTAAAGCATTCCTTTACCTCCCTGTCCCTTCACTGTTCAATGTAAATCTTCATTGCTTTAATTTAAGCTCTTACTGAATTACCTTGTGCAATGGGTATGAAAAATAAATTACAGAAACTGCTGCAGCCCATATTACCTACTGTCTACTTTTGCCTTATCTTCTAAACTTCAGATTCGCAGACCTACATATCTTCATTTATAAATCCTGTTCTCCTCTTGTAGTTCAGTAGCTCACAACGTGACACAAGTATAACTTCAGTGAAGGCTTAACACCAAGAACAACTTTAAATTCCAGATAACCCCAGCTCACTAAAAAATAATAATAAAAAAAACCCAAACCAAACCCTAAAATGTATTTTAATACCATACAAACACGGCATCATTCATTAATTTTCCACTGGCACCTGACTCTGCCAAGTAACACCTTTTCATTTTTTGAGTCTCATCTCTCAGTTTATAATCTCAATTATTTTTTACTCTAAAGCTGCTCTCCTCTGGACTTCCAATGCCTTCAAAGCATAGTGGTTCATGGGATTTCCATACACAAACTGTGAAACAAATTAATGAAGCACTGAAACTACATGGGCAGAAACAGACCCCCAACACACAAAGAGTCAGAAGCAGGTGGGTTTATTCAGCACTGGGCAACACTGAGGATTGCTCCACCAAATTTGTGCTCCAGGGTTCCAGTTCTTTGGGACAGTATTACAAGTCCGTATTCATAAACATTACTTAATCATATACCACATCTTTTAACTCCTCCTGCCTGCACCTGAGTGGTGTCACCTGGTGGTCTTGGGCTGGGGTCCTGGGATGAAGTCAGAAGTCTGTCTTGCAATGAATTCTTTACCTTTGGTGCAAATTGCTGCGCTGTCTTAAGCCATTAAATGTAACACTGGTCAGAACAAGTGCTTGTCCTTGTAAATAATGAAATCCCTACCAATTGGTTCCTCTCATCTCTTCTCCATTTCCTCTTATCTTTGCAATGTACTTCTCCCTCTCACATCAGCAATTATGACTAGAAGGCTACAAGCTGTAGTTTATTGTCTTCCCCTTTATTTCAGAAAGACCACCCAAACTATTATCAGTATACATCCTGCAGTGACCCACAGGATGTATTACCCTGACAGAACCTCATTAACAAATCTCAAAGCAACTTTATGCAATTTTGCACCTCTTCTAGAATATTTTCAATTTGATAATGCATTGCCCTTGTAATAGAAGGATATGAGCTAACTTTGATTACTTACTAAGACACTTAGGCTTTTACTCATAGCCTTGTTACTGGTATTTATGAATTGTCTAATTACTTCTTTTAAAACTAATAGCATTTTAAATGAACCTTATATGTGCAATTATAAAAAGCACTCACAACAAATAATCATACACTGACTAAACTGATCTCAAGTAGACTACTATATTTCAGGACAATCACTATACATAAAGTAGCTGGTAAGGAAAAAAACCCACTTTTTTGCATCTATGTTCACTATGAAAGACCTTCAGAGATTGCCAGAAGGAATTATCCTTTTATGAAAGAGTCAATGAAAAGGTGTCAGAACAGGTTAAAGAATAAATGAAAGACATTATGAGGATTGGATGATATTTAGCTTTGGATTTTGAGAATGTTTAAGTATTATTGTTAGTTTTTAAAGGAGGAAGCAGACACTCAGCGGAGTGCATAGAGTGCACTTGAGTCTTGATATATACGGTGATAAAGATGATGCAGGAAGGAGGCAAACATGAGAACCAAATGTGAAGAACTGGGAAAAAAGTTTGATATACTGATGAAAATGACAAATTATAGTGTCATATATACAGATGCATATTGGGAAAAATATTCAAAATTAGTAATCCGATTTAAGCTTTCTGAATGCACTTAAGAGCAAGATCTTTGGGTTAGTTCAGAAAATTCAATGGAAATGCTAACTGATTGTGCAGCAGCTGCCAGGCAAGATGTTATTTAGTCAAGGTCTAGACAGCATTATTATACCCCAAGCTCCTTCAATGTAACAGTGTAAGGTATTATGTGAAAATAGTATGTGCTTTGTAAAAAAACAAAGAACACTCTTACCTAGAATGTAGTTAACCTATACGATCTTTCTATTGGTTATCATAAGCATGAAAACCTTGTGCAGTTTAAAAGGGAATGGACAAAATTAATCCCAAAAAACTACTAAGAATTAAAAGAGACAGCACTTATGACTCAAGAATAAACTAGGTAACAAATTACCATGAAGCTGAGACACCTGTCTGTCCACTCATATGTCTCTCTAGACACTCATCACTGTCAGGTACATTTTAAATACAGAGTAATAAACATTTCTTTGAAGGGATATTATGTCTGTAATACATATGTTCTGTAATTGAAAACAATCTAATTATGTAATTCTGTATGTGAAAGGAACAGATTTCTTACCCTGTATTTTATCTAAATGAACAGTTAGTTTGCACCACAAAGAGAAATCAAAGCTGTCACCAGTGAAGTATTTTTGTATTCTTTAGGTATGAATGAATCCACTTAAAAAAATTTGTAAAACTGTTCTTCAGAGATTATAATCCCAACTCTCTCTCAAACTGCTGACAGAGGTAACAGTTTTGTATATGGCAAACAATCAAAACTTGTGTTTCATAGGAAGACAGTCCTTTTATTTCCTTGAAACAAAAGACATTGGACAGTTTATTATTAAATTCAATAATCCATTTGGAGAAAAGCCCATAATAATATCCCAGAAGTTAGATACCACTAAATATGTGCATGTCTGGCACCACTGTACCAATATAATTGGATGGTACACAACTCCATTTTTTGCATCTGCATTGAGGACTACATTCCTTCTCTGTATACAGTATTCCTCAGCAGAACTCAGTAATTTCATTCACCTCAACTAATTTCAGAATAAACTGAAGCATCATACAGTTTCCAGATACATTAGGCTACAGTGTAAACCTGGTCATCTGCAGATAAAAACATATACATTTTAAGGTCTTTCTGTGGAATAAAACACATGAACATGCAGAGATCACTGTGTGTGATTCAACAGAGTTTGGAATGCAGAGGTCACACAGCACTTATAGCATAGTGACTGAATGGAAGTGGAGAGGACAGGGCAGCTGAATGGACAAGGTTTTGCTTGTTCTGGCTCATTTTCTTGAGAGATACTAGCCAGGTAAGCAGGAAGGAGACAAGATGCTAGCAGAGGCAGAAATGCTTGATTTCTTGGATTTACTGTACATCTGGCCACTCCTACTCAAGCCTGCCCTAGACTATACAATCCAAATTTATCCTCCTATCTCATAGTTTAAGAACTGAAAACCTACAACTTGACCATGCATGTCTTTTATCTCTCAGCTTACCAAAAATCAACATATGTCAAATTATAAAGGAACAATCAAGTACAGCCTTCCAATCTAGGAACTACAGCAGCCTTCAACAGTTACTCTCAACTGAAAATTTACACGAAAAATTATCACAAGCACAAAACAAGGTATTTATCAGTACTACCTCTATTTCAGAAACCTCATTAATGGCTAAACTCTCACATTCCATTAGTGATTTGTGTGTTGGTATTAAGAGCACCCTAGTGAAGTTTGCAGGTGACAAAAAAATAACACTTGAAGTTGACACTCAAGAAGGGATAGCCACCCTTCAAGAAGAGCTAGACGGGCTAAACAGTGTGCTGCAGTAGCAAAGAAAGTCCATAGGATGCATCACTAACAGAGATAAAAAAATCACTGTCCCACTCTATGCAGTGCTGGTCAGAGTACTTGACTACCATGATCAGTTTTGGTCCCTACTATACAAAACAGACGTGGACAGGTTGGAAAGGCTCCAGAGAAGGTCCACATGGATGATCAGATGACTGGAAGACTTGCCATATGAAGAAAGGCTGAAAAAGCTGGTTATGTTCAGCCTGAAGATCATCTCAAATATTTGCGCATTAAATCAAATTATCATAGACACTCAAACTTTTAAATACAGCCCAAATTGTTAAATACAGGGCATACAATTAATGAAAGAAACACAGCTACAGTATTATTTCCAAACCATAATTTATGCTTTAAAGCAGCAAATGCACGGAGGCAGAGCATACTTTGTTCTATGTGTCATTTAGCACAGAGAAAAACAACCAGTTTTCTTTATCTGTGTAATGAATTTTATAAATAGATCCAATTACAATTCTACTGCCATTAGTTGTTGAAAGAACTGTTTAATATTTATAGAAATTGTGTATACACTATACTATACCATAAACAGTACTATGACACTTGCAAAATTCAATTATGAAAGTCTGGCATTTGCTAACATTATTTTCAAAACATTGTAGACAAACAAGTATTTAGATTGGTAATAACAATTCTTTTAAGACTTTATAACATACAGTACAACAGCCCCATCAAGAAAAGTCTCTAAGGATAATTTCTTTGAAAAAGACAGATATGCTTATTTCAAAGTTCTTAGAACTTTAAGCATTAGTCTCCTGTAGCCTAACACTCATCTAGAATGGCAGAACAGAATCAGTGAACAGTTTGGAAAGGACCTCACAAATCATCGAGTTCCAGCCCCTGAATCATGGGCCGGGACACCTCCTTCCAGGACACCTGATTACCCAAAGGCTTGATCAATTTGGTCTTGAATACATCCAGTGATGGAGCATCCACAAGTTCCTTAAGCAATCTGTTACAGTGTCTCACCACTCGTGCAGTGAAAAAATCTTATTTTCTCTTCTTTTCTTAGGGTTTGAAGCCATTACTTTTGTCTTGTCACTTAAAAGCCCTTGTAAAATGTCACTCTCCAGCTTTGTTATAGGCCCCTTTAGAATACCTGAAGGCCTCAATAAGGTTCCCCAGAGCCTAATTTTCTCCAGGCTGAACAACCCCAACTCCAACAGTCTAAACACCTATTAGAGGTGTTTCAGACCCCTGATCATCTTCAAGGCCCTCCACTGGACCTGATCCAACAGCTCCACGACCTACTTCTCATAGTCTCACAAGACAGGGGGAATCACGTCCCTCAACTTGCCCGCCACACTTTCTTTTTGATGCAGCCCAGGATGAGTTGGCTTTCTGGTCCACACTTGAGCATTTTTGGGTCATGGAGAGCTTTTAATCAATCACAAGTCCTTCTCTCAAGTCATACTCCTCTTAGTTTGTATTTGTGCTTGGGTTTGCCCTAACCCAGGTGCAGAACCTGTCAATATCACTCTGGATAGCATTCCTTCCTTTCAATGTGTCAACTGTATGCATGCTGAAGGTTCACTCAATGGCACCATCCATGTCATTGAAGAAGATGTTAAACATCATCAGTCTCTGAGGAACACCACCTGTCACTGGACTCTAACAGGACATTGAGCCGTTGACCACAGCAGTATGAATGCAACCATCCTGCCAGTTCATTATTCACCAAGTGGTTTATCTGTCAAATCCACATCGCTCAAATTTTTATTACTAGGGTATTTTGCAAGCCATTGTCAAACACTTTGCACAAATCCAGGTAGAAGACATCACTTGCTCTTTCCATATCCACCAACACTCTACATCTAACAACCAAGACAAATTTCTGCTGATAATGTTTCCCTGATCTTTTTTAAAATCTTTTTTTAAATCTGCATTAGTGTATAGGGCAAATGCCTCAAACAAAAGGACTACCAGAAACTACATATTGCAAATACAGAAATGTTCATACATTATTTTGGATTAAAAAGTGACACATTTGCTAATCTGGACAATCCAACGGGACCTCTCCGATTAACCAGGACTGCAGACAGATGATGCAAATTAATTTGCTGAGCACATCTGCCAGCTCCTTCAGCATTCTTGGGTATAACCCATGAAGCTCCACAAACCTGTTTATGTCTAAGTGATGTAGCCTACACAAAGAATCTCCTCTTGGATTATGTAGACCTCATTCCAACCCCATCCTCATCTCCTGCATCAAGGGGCTTGACCTTGAGAAGAGCCTGGCTCCGTCCTCCTGATACCCACCTCTCACACATTTATAGACATTAGTGAGGTCATCCCTCAGCCTCCTCTTCTCCAAGCTCAAGAGACCCAGCTCCCTCAGCCTTTCCTCATAAGGGAGGTGCTTTACTTCCTTCATCATCTTTGTCACATTTCGCTGGACACCCACCAGCAGCTGAGTGTCTTTCTTGACCTGAGGGGCCCAGAACATTTTTATTGCCTTTTACTGCAGTAGCCAGGTTAGGTTCTGGTTGGGCTTTGGCCCTTCTGATTTTCTCCCTGGGCAGCTTCATTATGCCTTTATAGAATTCATGAGGGGCTTCTCCATCTTCCAAAGACCACAGACATTTCTTCACTGAGTCTCAGTCAAAGCTGGAAGACTGTTCGGCCATGACAATGTTCTGCCCTACCAGCTAGTCTTTGCGAACACCGTGCTCCTGCACCTATGAAAGTTTCTTCTTAAATTATGTCCAGCCTTCCTGGTCTTCTTTGTCCATCAGGACTGCCTCCTAAGAGTCTCTGTCAATCAGTTTCCTGAACAGGCCAAAGTCTGCTCTAAGTCTGAGGTGCCAGTCCAGGTGACTCCCTCTCCGTATTTCTCCAAAGAGGATACAGAGAAAGACTTAATGAACATCTTCCTTGCCTCCATCTATACAAGACATCCTGGGAGATGTCATGATATCAAAGCCCAGACTGCTGAGGCTCCAGAGGAAGTCGAGGCAAAAGAGGACCCTGCCTTGGTTGGTGAGGACTGGGTTAGGGACGAGCTGAGCAAACTGAATGTACATAAATCTATGGGCCCTGATGGGATACACCCATGCATGCTGAGGGAGATGGTGGAAGTCATTGTCAAGCCACTCTCCTTCATCTTTTCTAACTCATGGCTCATGGGGATCATGAGAGGTGCCTAGGGACTGGAGGTTAGCAAATGTACGAAGGAGGACCCAAATAACCATAGACCGGTCAGCCTCACCTCCATCCCAGGAAAGGTGATGGCAGAATTTGTCCTGGACGCTGTCTCTAGGCACATCAGGAACAAGAGGGTGATTAGGAACAGTCAGCATGGCTTCACCAAGGGCGAAGTCATGCTTGACTAACCTGATAGCCTTTTATGAGAGCATAACCAGGAGGACAGATGATGGTAGAGTGGTGGATGTGGTCTACCTTAACTTCAGTAAGGCATTTGACACAGTCTCATATAGCATCTTCGTGACCAAATTGAGGCAGCGTGGACTGGATGATTGGGTAGTGAGGTGGATTGTGAACTGGTTGCAAAACAGGAGCCAGATAGTAGTGGTTAATGGGGCAGAGTCCAGTTGGAGGTCTGTATCTAGTGGAGTCCTCCAGTGACTGGTATTGACACCAGTCCTATTCAATCTATTTTATTAATTACTTGGATGAGTGCGCTGTCAGCAAGTTTACTGATGACACAAAACTGGGTGGTGTCGCAGACACCCCAGCAGACTGAGCTGCCATTCAGCGAGACCTGGACAGGCTAGAGAGCTGGGCAGAGAGAAATGTAATGAGGTACAGCAAAGGTAAGTGTAGAGTCTTGCATCTGGGCAGAAGAACCCCAGCCAGGTACCAGTAGGTAGGTAGGGGACTGACCTGTTGGAGAGCGGTGTAGGAGAAAGGGACCTGGGGGTCCTAGTGGACACAGCAGGATCACTATGGGCTAGCAATGTGCTCTTATGGCCAAGAGGGCCAACAGCATTCTGGGGTGCACAGAAGGGGGGTAATTAGCAGATCGTTCTGTCACCAAGCGACATTGAGAAGAGCCTAGTTCCATCCTCCTGACACCCACCCCTCACGTATTTATAGACATATAATGAAGGGAATACTATTGGGACTCCAGCATGAACTTTATCAAAATAGAATTTTGGTAAGGACATCTTTGTGGTGGTTTAAATTTTGGTAGTGTTTGTTTTGAAAACTGCAAGCCGTAATTTGAAGCTTAATTCTACAAATGGTGGTTGTTTGGATGATGGAGAGGGTTTGGATTTTCAGTTTTGGGTTTCTAGCTCCACATTCTTCTTCTTCTTCAACTCCCATCTTCACTTCATGCCACTGAGCAAGGCATAGCAGCCACCTTGCCTTGAAAACATGGCAAACAGAGAGAGCATGGTCATCAGCATGAAGTCATCATCAGAAGACTCAATCATCAGCATAAGGAATGTTTCATCAGAATTCCATGGTTTGTTGAAATTGAGAGACTTCTCCCTTGTTTGTGGTCATAGAAACTGGCTATTTTGGAAATGGAGGACTGGCATGGACGTAAATGAAACAGAGGACTGGACCTGAAGACGCCTGCTGACACTGCGGGAAATAATGGACACCCCATTTCTACGGAAGTCCGAACAGCTCTAAGTTTGTCCCTTAAGGTCAAACCCCTTTAGGGTTTCAACATTGAAATTTTGTCTCATTTATATAAGAATACTGTGATTAATCTCCAAATGCCTTTTGTGTATGCGTTCTTGCATGGGGTTCATTTGTTCTTACATGGGTGAATGAAATAACTTGCTGATTTTTTTCCACCAAATCAAATTAGTTTTGGGTTTTGCCTGAAATTCATAAGTGGTTTGTTTTTTTTAATATACTTTCCCTGTATTATTTTTGTTTCAGCCCATTAGTATATCAACTAAATTAACTGGTTGATTTTGTCACAGGTTTTTTAACCCATAACAATTTTAAAGTAAATAATTTTAAAACCAAAATATGACAGAAAAAAAGGTGTACTCTTACAGTGATATATCAAGCCAATGTATCTTTATATTCAGGGTAACTGATTTCAAATACTGTAGTATATGTTACAAAATTCATCATGATTTCTAGAGAAAAATGTGTTGCTTCCTGCTTTTGGAGGCAATTCTCTAATTTCTGCATTTCTTTATTATGCATTTCCTCATTATGCGTTTCTTTATATTTTATTACATTTCCTAAGTTTTCATCACTAAACAGGAAGCACTCAGCTTGCAAAATGTCCTTTATAATCTATTATTTTATATTATCCATTTGGTTGATGTCTGTGACTTTCCTGACCCAGGTTATCTGCTTAAACTCATAATTTTACATAATGCTGGGCACATCCAAGTATCATACAGTAATATGAAGATTATTCTTTCATAGGAGAGTTTTTACTGATCCCAAGACCACTAACAGTGACAAATCGTACCCAGCACCACAACTTTTGAAGCATCCTGTTTTCCATGCTGAACTTGGTTACACTTCACTAAGACAAAATTTCTCTAGAACGGCTGTTCCAGTGATTGACCATCCTCTCAGTAAACAAATGGTTTCTAATGTCAAGTCTGAGCCCCCCGATGCAGGTTTGAACCACTCCCAGGTGTCCTGTAACTGGATACCAGGGAGAGACATCAACATCTCCTTCTTAACTTCTCCTCCTCAGGAAAGTGTATAAAGCAATGAGGGTGTTCTGCAGCATCCTTTTCCCTAAACTACACAAACATGAAATTCCTGGGCATAAATGACAGGCAATGTCTTCTGGCCCTTCCACCAGCTTTGCTGCTGGGCACATAAAAGACCTTCACATCCTTCCTAAATTGTGGGGCCCTGAACAGCATAATGTACACAAGGTGAAGCTGCACCAGTGCTAAATACAGCTGGATAATCAACACTTTTGCCCAAGTTTGATGCAACCCAGGATACAGTTCAACCTCTTAGCTGCCAGGTCACACTGCTGACTCACCCTGAACCTGCTGTTAGCACCCCCAGATGCCATTCTGCAGGGCATTCTCCAGCAACTTTTCTCCAAGATTATATTTGTGTCCAGAAGTCAACAAACTTTAAAAGAAATTTATACAGATCTACAAAGTACTTTTTATGCAAACTGTTACAACTATATTAGGATGGCTCTGATTGCTACTTCTGTCTCAGGAAGACAACCTACCACCCTGGCAGTGGTCCAACTTGGAACCTTGTAATGTTCTCCAGATAAAGAAATGCAAATGCAGGGATCTGAATTAACATGGGTTTCATAAGACAAAAATTACAAAGATACAGAAAGATCACAGGGATCTTTGCTTCTAATCTCTTGTCTTTTTTCCATTTATGCCTTACAAGAGGCTTATCTGAATGTGTTTCTTGACGAAATAAAATGTCCCACTCCCTCCTCTACTGATTTCTCAGAAGGTAAGAAGGTTTCAAAACCTTACTTAACCACTTAATGACTGCAAATAACAAAGTTTCATAATGGGAAAGAACCATTTAGTATATAGTTGCAGATTTCAAATTTACAGACCTAAACTTCTGAACTAAGAATTAGTTTAATACAGTCATCTGCTTAGTGTTAAATTATCAAGTAACATAGTATAAAACCAGAATGAAATTAAGCATGTTGTAGATTGAAAATTTGTCAAATTTTCAGGTGTTGCATGCTTTTATGCTGAAAGTGCATTTATTTTGAAGCTAGAGATAGCTCTGGCATTAAACCCCTGGGGCAGTGTCCTGACCCAAGAAGTGACTGGTGGCCAGAGCCTATAAAAAGGGATTAACATCCAGATTTCTGCCCTCCTTCTCCTGTCTCTTAGCAGACAGAGAGCTCTCCTCAGAGGCAGACCAGCTTCCACACACACACACCCCACACACACACACCCCCCCACACACCCCCACATTGGGGCAGGGAGCAAGGGCCAGGTAGCTGCAGCCCGGCCACTGTGGCAGGGGGAGGCCAGGCACAGCTCCCCCTGCCCTGAGAGGTGGAATGCAGGGAGCTAAGTCCTTGGACTACAGATACTGCTCCCAATCTAGATCTGGTATCAATTAGCCAGCCTTTGGCCCAGTTCCTGGCACTGAGCCAAAAGCAATGAATCACTGCCCACACACCTTTCCTGCAGCTTGACAGTCTTTGAAGATGACGAGGAGGTAATGAGTTCTTAACCTTTTCCCTCCTTTGGAGCTATAACCACTTGGGAGAAGGAAAAAGAGGAAAGAGAGGAAAGGGTCCTGGAGTATGGCCTGTTTACCACAACAGGTGTTGCCCCACAACACACTGTAATTCAAGTTTACCCAACAATACTTGAAAAACATAAAAATATCTACTACTGCAGAAGATCACTTCCCACTTACAACTTTGCCAAGCTTTACCCTTTTCAGTTAATATCCTTTGTGGTGTTGATGTTTAGTCCAGAATTTAGTACCACTTTTAACAACTCAAACAGAAAACAGGGAAACAACTCTCTTCCCAAACTACAGGACCACTCTATCCTCTTTCACTAGTGGCGCTAGTAAGCTTACTCTCTCATTAGAAATGTCTTTGCTGTTCTCCGAAACAAAACAAAGGGATCACACTTCAGAGCCACTACACTTGTAAAATAGAGATGTTTCTAAGATCTTATTTGTGTGCCTTGTGTTCTTTTCAAGTTGACCAGCTTTTAGAGGTACTGCATAAAGTTACAGATAATTTGGCATGCACCAATCCTAGACACAAACACAAGCAAGTATGCCCTCAGGAGCAGTCCTCTCCTTCAGCTCAAAAAAAGCAGGGCCACACACTGGACTGGAGAACTAGTTTGCCAGAGGAAAAGAGTCTGTGGAGGACCTTTTACAAAAGTGGATGTGAGGTGGTTTTTCTAACACATTTCTTGCAAGAGTTCATGCCCAAAGATTTTCATTATTTTTGTTTAACAAATCACCTAATTTCCAGTTCTTGGTTATGCCTTCCCACTGCTCAGGTAGGTACTGTCACTTCCCCTGTTTTAATTGCTCTTTAAACCCTGTAAAACTCAATGAGTTTGTATATTAACGAAAGTCACACTTCTTAAGAGCACATAATTTGAATACACACTAGTTAATGAAGTAATGCCTGAAATAAAGAAGCATTATGATTTAAAACTTCCCTGACTTATTTCCACTCCTGAAAACTTAAGGGCTCAGAAACCGTATGAAAAAATATCATGGCTTAAAATTCAAAAAGCTAAGCTGACCAGCATGTTGATACACAACTGTAGAAGTTCACCAACTGCTACACAAGTATTTGTAAAGAACATGACCTGGGTTGTGATAGGAGACAACCACTTCTGCCATTTTGGGGAGAAAAACATGTAACATTTTTGTAAAGGTCAGTGTTTGTTAAAACAGATACATTTTAGGCACGCATATGAAACAACTGAAAAATGGTTCTTGGAATTATATTTATACATTGCCATCCAACTAACTTTCTCTAAAGAAAAGAGACAGTCTTAAAAAAAGGCACAGAAACACAGTTATTAACAAGATATTTTAATACATCATAAAACAAAGACTGAAATGATAGATGAGGTGTAAGTTTTAAGCTGGAAAAGGGTAGTTTTAGGCTGGACATTAGGAAAAAGTTATTTAAAATGAGGGTAGTGAATCACTGGAACAGGCTGCCTATAAATGTGGTGGAAGCCCCATCCCTGGAGACATTCAAGGTTAGGTTGGACCCAGTTCTGGGCAATCTGTTCTAGTTAGAGATAACTCTGCTTATTGTAGCAAGGTTGGATTAGATGACCTTTGGAATATCCTTTCAACTCAATACATTCTACAATTCTATAATCATTAGCACAATTCAAAAGGAAATAAACTCCACACAGTGGCATTCCCAAAAAAGTTCTTAAAATACCTCAGTGTACAATTTTCCTCTGTGCTTAAGGTTGACAAAAGTCAGGTCTATCATACTAACTGTCAAGCACTGATGTTGATGCCACTGCAGCAACCACAATACGTCACAGGATGCAAGTAGGCTGAAGTTAAAATGCAGACAAGATGGAGCTGCAGCCCGCTTACACTTACAAACAGTTCATCTGAACAATTTTACATTTCAAATACATTCACTGAAGAACTTATTATTAGCATTTGTATTAAAAGAAGGGCTATCCTTTGTTTTATTTTCAAAAACACAGCACACATTATGACAATTAGTCTCTCTTACTCAAGACATATAATGAACTTTTATATTGTTATCAAGTTGCTTAAAATAAAAATACTACTCTCTTTCACTGTGAGAATTCATCAGGTTTGCAAAAGGCACTAGTGAATAGATGAAATTAACATAAATCTGTCATACCTTTAGCAACGGCTTCTTTATACTTTTCTTTGGCAGAATTTACTTCTTTTATTAGTTGTCTATAGCTGGATTTTAGTTTCTCTAGTTCTGTCTTTGTGACCTTTAAAAAAATATTTCAATATATTTAAAGATAGATATACTAAACATATAAAAAACCTCATAGCATTAGACAAACAGAATTGGCAGGATGGTACCACTTCCATTGACATAATCTTAACAGGCTATTACATAGTGTCACAATAAATGCATGGAATTAAAGACCTGAAACAGAGATCCTCATACAAATTCATTATTTTATGAAAAATACATTTAGAAAGTAGCACTAATCATAAACTCCATTCCATTGCAATTACAAGGAAAAATAAAGAGCCAAAAAGATGCTTAATAAATCACAGCAGATGAAAAAGTTTTATGCATAGGAAGGAAATCCTTTAGCATCTAAAAAAAATAGATACTACACTTCATACAAATGGCAACTGTGCATGAACAAATATATATTTTCTAAGACTTCAATATCTACAAAGGAAAAGAAGTCAAAAACCACACACAGCAACCCTCCCTCACAAAAAAAAAACACCCCAACCAAACAAAAACAAAAACCCCAACACAAAACACCAAAAAAAACCTAGAAAAATAGGAATGCAGCACTTTGGTGGGCAAACAGCTTCATCAAACATGTAATGTTTGGAAAAAATAATTGAAATCATCTCTTTTAAACCAATTTTCATTCACTAAGAACATTAGTGCATTGCTCAGAAGTGATCACAAATCATGAATCTGCAAACTGAAGCCAGTAACAAGCTAGACACTATAATAATAAAAGCATGGCAAATGGCCCATGTAGTAAAGCAAAAAATTGGAAAAAAGCCTCTTTCTATGCTTCTTTATCCATTTTTTCAATTCCCTGCACTTTTAAACTCCAGATATTTACTAACAGTTTTTTCTCTTTTTCAAGCCAGTCAGGTGCGTTGTCAGATGGATCAATACAGAAGTTGATATATATGAATATATGTCCTGGAAATTTTATCTACAAGGCTGCCTATGGACCCGCGCCCTATAGTCAATCCCAGAGGAGATACAAGAAGCCTAGACTATTATGGAAGCAGTCCCATTAGAGCCAACACAGAGTCATAGAGTTAAAGTCATAGAACCATTAGGGATCAGAAGAGACCTAAAAAGATCATCCAGTCCAAACCCCCTGCCACAGCAGGATCACCTACATCAAGTTGCACAGGAACATATCCAAGCAGGTCTTGAATGTCTCCAGAGAAGGAGACTCCACAACTCCCCTGAGCAGCCTGTTCCAATGCTCCGTAACCATCACTGTCAACAAGTTCCTTCTGATATTTATGTAGAAGCTCCTATGTTCCAGCTTGCACCCACTGCCCCTTGGCCTATCACTACATGACATTGAGAAGAACCTGGCTCCATCCTCCAGACACCCACCCCTCCCATATTAATAGACATGAATTAGGTCAATCCTCAGCTTCCTTTTCTCCAAGCTAAAGAAACGCAGCTCCTTCAGCCTTTCCTCATAAGGGAGGTGTTCTACTTCCTTCATCATCTTTGTTACTCTTCACTGGACATCCTCCAGCAGCTCTGTGTCCTTCTTGAACTGAGACGCCCAGAACTGGATGCAGTCTCACCAGTGCAGAGTAGAAGGGGAGAAAAGCCTCTCTCGATCTGCTAACCATTCCCCTTCTGATGCACCCCAGGATCCTGTTGGACCTCCTGGCCACAAGAGCACATTGCTGGCTCACAGTCATCCTGCTGTCCACTAGGACCCCCAGTCCCTTTCTCCTGTACTGCTGTCCAATAGGTCAGTCCCCAACCTATACTGGTACCTGGGGTTGTTCTTGCCCAGATGCAAGACTCTATACTTACCTTTGTTGTACCTCATTACATTTCTCTCTGCCCAGCTCTCTAGCCTGTCCAGGTCTCACTGAAAGGCAGCACAGTCTGCTGAGGTGTTGGCAACACCACTCAGCTTTGTGTCATTACCAAACTTGCTGACAGTGCACCCTAACCCTCATCCGAGTCATTAATGGATTGAAGAGGACTGGTCCCCGTACTGATCCCTGGGGGTACCCACTAGATACAGGCCTCCAACTAGACTGTCCCACTGACCACTACAGCCAGTTCACAATCCACCTCACTATTCAATCATCTAGTTAACACTGCCTCAGTTTGGCCGCATGATGCTATGTGAGACTGTGTCAAATGCCTTACTGAAGTCAAGATAAAGCACATCCACCGCTCTGCCATCATCTATCCACCCTGTTACACTGTCAAAAAAGGCTACCAGGTTGGTCAAGCATGACTTCCCCTTGATGAAGCCATGCTGACTGTCCCTAATCACCCTCTTGTCCCTGATGTGCCTAGAGACAGTGCCCAGGACAAATTGTTCCATCACCTTTCCTAGGATGGAGGTGAGGCTGAACATATTAATACATATTTAGTACTGGAAGTCTCCTAACTGGTACAATGTTTTACTCATCAGTCTATAACAGTACAGCCCATGACCATACTACTCAGATATTATAATTGAATTACATCACTCAAAATTTAAAATAGAAAAAACAAGAAGCAGTGCTTTTCCTTCTTTTCAGTCTATCAATGTGATTTTGACACATACATTTAAACTTCCCCCAAAGCACACAAATGAAACCATATCTGGCAGCTTTACTGACTAGGCACAATACTTTTAATATTTGTGGGACAATTGATAGGTGACTGAAAAGGCCCTGAAAAGCTCCATTTAAAGCATGCTTAGTTGATTTACATTTTAGAATAGGGACCACAATCCTGTCCTCACCCAAAACAGTCTGTACTGTCAAGAGCTTTCATTAACAGAAGTTTTCTGTGCGCTGGTCCCAGGGATGTGCAGAGTCAAAAAGAAAAAGGAAGACAAGTGAAATAGTATCACACAGAATCACCACCTACTGGAACAAGAGCATTTTTATTGTTACCTACCCATAGAAACTGATGCATCTCCACCTTGCAAGCTCTCAGAGAAGAGAAAATATGAAGACAATAACTAAAATTTAAACTAGGCTTTCTACATATCACTGATTTGACCACAGCATAAACAAAAGCAGAGGAACTAAAAAAAGAATCCACTCTCAGTACATTACTTTTTAAGCATACAGAATTACAGTAAATGTATAAAGCACAGCTGAATAAAATACCTTGTACATCTCTGCTTCAATTTGTTGATGAACGCCTACATAACTCTTCTTAACTTGCTGCTTATCTTTGATCATCATTGTCAGCCTATGCAAAGGTCCAGAATTAAGATCCTCTGCATGTGTTTTCATTATTTTACTTAGTTGTTCTGTTTGCTGTACCATGAGCAACCAAGACTGTAAAAAAAAAGAACAGAAAAACACATTATGGCTTAATAATAACTAAATGATGAATACAAACTGTTGTAAAGGATGCATCACTGTTTGAAACAATTCAGTAAAAAAATAATTTTAAACTTACCCAAATGCACTTGAGATCTTCTGAAATAAAGTTCTTCCTGATACAGCAAAACCATGCTTCAAACTTACTTGTAAAAACACCAGAAACAAAAACACAATACTGAATGCTTTTCCTTCAGCACTGGTCTAGGACGTATGAACACACCCGTGACAAGCATGTTTACTTCTCCTTTGCTCTCCCTTTTCCCATCCACAGTCACTCTGTTCAAAGTTGACTACTCTGCCCTATCTAAAAACCTCCTCATAATATGCATTTGAGTGGTTACTGTTTAAGGAGGATACCATTCATTAGCCGCTACCCATAAGTGACAGGGCCAGAGTTGTGCCACCAGTATCAAAGTTGCCAACAGGTTAAGTGACACAAGCAATTATTTTTCTGTCCTAGTGATGTAACATCTTCCCACACCCTTACTTCAATAATTTCCTTTGCTCTTCTGTCAGGATAGCTTAATGTGCTGTTTGAAGCTTTAAACTTGATTAAGAACTCTAAGGTAAACACAGAGATCCAATGAACCACAGATAAAAAAACAAATAAAAGTTCAGTTCAAATAACAGCATTTTTTACCCTGTCACACTTCGTTGATAGGGACACAAGTAACTCCTTATCCTTGAATACTGTGCTATTTAGAATCACAGAATGCTTTAGGTTGGAAGGCACTTTCAAAGGCCAACTAACCCAACTCCCCTGCAATGTGCAGAGACAATGAGACCAGGTTGCCCAGAGCCTGATACCTAAAATTTCAGAGTGGCTACATTCCATTCAATTACCTAACTCTGAAGGCAACTAGTAAGCAAGTTTTACTAGCATTATTCCCACTATTCAGAACAGTGGACAGAAGACACAGAAATACACTTCAGATCAGCAAAAAGTAGAAAATTGTTTGGTAAACATAACAGCACTCACATACATGAAAATGCAGTCAGAGTCTTCAATTTTCTTTAAGCCTGATTTATTGTTAATGAGAACTGTTTTGACCAACCCTGTACTCCAAAACTCCAACTCAAGTACTCCAAAATACTCAGCTTACAATTCACCAAATGAATCTGAGTAAGTAAAAAATACAGCAAAACCTTCTCCTGTTAAAAAATAAAATCATTGGCACATGTTATTCTTTACATCCTTTTTTCTATACTAGAAAAATACCAGTTAAACCCAATCTCTGTTTTATTATATGAATATATTTTATCATTTTAAAATGAAAGGGAAGTTAAAAGCTATACATGAAGAAAGGCTTCAAAATTTAAGATTTATATGGCAGAAAGCAGCTGTGTGGGATAACATCAAAGGCAAAGCATATCCCTTCACAGAAAATAAACATGATCTATCAAAAACAAGTAAACATAATACTGTGTGGTTTCATAGTATTTTTTAGACATACACATACAAGAGAGATGTTGAAAAGCAATGAAAAATACAGCTTTCCTAGCTTTAACAGTGGCTGCCACTTTATCTTTCAGCAAGTTTTGTTTTGTTGTCTCTGTGCAAAAAAAGGACAGTACTTACTTTCTGAAACACTATTTCTGTTAAAGAGCTCATTCTCTCTGTACACAAAAGAGAACAAAAAAGCCCCATAAAAGAACAGACAGCTTGGTATTTGGATTTGATGCTAGATACTACTAAAAACGCAATATACATGGATTTGAAGTATTAGGACATGTAAGACAGTGGTCTTATGTCCCATAATAACGGGACAATATCTACTTTGATATTGTAGAATTGCAGGAGACAGTAGTATGTATTATGACATTGTAAAGCAAACTAACTGTAACTACACTAATCATTATTTCAGACACTTTACTGCCAAAAACAATAAGACAATGTGGCACTACACAACTTTAACATGCAAGGTGACGCTGCCATTTCAAGGCAAACCCATGCAAAAGATCTGCCAGTAGCACATTAATATTTTTGCTTTTATCTAAGATGTAGAGATCACAGATGGACCTCAAGAGAAAAACTACATCTCAAGAGAAAAAAAATCATAAAGGAATCAAAATAACTTAGTGACTGTTGGCATCACAAAATTTGCAAGATCAGTAGTGGCTGTCAAAATGGATACATAATGGTCTCTGTAATGCACTGAGTAGGGGAGCATTTGCCTCAAACATCAGGTCTGGAAACTGCAGCACGTGCAGCTTTGCACTTATTACTGCAGAAGACAGCTGCACAGTGTTGTATATAGTTCTGCAAAAGCAGTTATGCTTGTGCTGATTCCAGTATAAAAAGCGGCATCTAGTGACTGGAAGCGAGCATTTCCTCCCCCACCATTGAAACGGAGCTGAACATCGAAGATACTGTTGCAGTGGACACTGTGATGACTATATTCATAGAATCATAGACTCAGCAGGGATTGGAAGGGACCTCAAAAGATGATCCAGTCCAATCCCCATGCCACAGCAGGATCACCTACATCAAGTTGCACAGGAACATATCCAAGCAGGTCTTGAATGTCTCCAGAGAAGGAGACTCCACAACTCCCCTGAGCAGCCTGTTCCAATGCTCCGTAACCATCACTGTCAACAAGTTCCTTCTGATATTTATGTAGAAGCTCCTATGTTCCAGCTTGCACCCACTGCCCCTTGGCCTATCACTACATGACATTGAGAAGAACCTGGCTCCATCCTCCAGACACCCACCCCTCACAGATTTATAGACATGAATGAGAAGAGGAGGCTGAGAGGTGTCCTCATGAATGCCTCCTCTTCTCCAAGCTAAAGAGACCAGGCTCCCTCAGCCTTTCCTCATAAGAGAGGTGCCCTATTTGCTTCATCATGTTTGTTGCTCTACACTGGACACCCTCCAGCAGCTCCTTCTTGAACTGAAGGGCCCAGAACTGGATACAATACTCCAGATGCAGTCTCATGAGACTCTGTCCCATTAACCATTGCTCTCTGGCTTCTATCCTGCAGCCAGTTCACAATCCACCTCACTATCCAATCATCTAGTTAACACTGCCTCAGTTTGGCCGCATGATGCTATGTGAGACTGTGTCAAATGCCTTACTGGAGTCAATATAGACCACATCCACTGCTCTGCCATCATCTATCCACCCTGTTACATTGTCAAAAAAGGCTATCAGGATGGTCAAGCATAATTTCCCCTTGGTGAAGCCACACTGACTGTCCCTAATGACCCTCTTGTCGCTGATGTAACAAGAGACAGAGTCCAGGACAAATGGTTCCATCACCTTTCCTGGGATGGAGGTGAGGCTGACTGCTCTACCGTTACCTTGTTTCTCTTTTTTACCCTTTTTGAAGACTGCAGTGACATTTGTTAACCTCCGGTCCCTAAGCACCTTAGTCAATGAAGAGTTGCTTAGCAATGATTTTCACCGTCTCCCTTAGCATGTGCGGGTGCATCCCATCAGGGCCCGTGGATTTATGTACATTCAGTTTGCTCAACTCATCCCTAAGCCAGTCCTCATCAACCAAGGCAGGCTCCTATTTTGTCTCCACTTCCTCTGGAGCCTCAGTAGTCTGGGCTTTGATATCAAGACAGCTCCCAGAAATGTAGACCAAGGCAAAGAAAGTGTTCAGTATGTCTGCTTTCTCTGTATCCCCTGTCTTCAGGACACTCACCTCATTCAGCAGGGGTTCCACTTTGCCTCTATGTTTAGTTTTACCAGCAATGTATTCGAAGAAGCCCTTTTTGTTACCCTTAAGCCCTGTATTCTTCTTCCTTTACCTCTTGTGTATTTCCTCCTTTCTCTCTTTCCTCATTTTCTGCCTTTTCTACCTTTTCTACTGTTAATAAAGCATTGTGATTTTTTTCCCAACCAATATATAATCTTACTTATGAGTGATCATAAAAAACTCTCAGGAATATGTCTCCCAAACCAGAACTTTACAATGGGGGCAGGTTTTACAGGACCAGACCTCTACAGCCCATTAAATACCTTATAGCCTGAGCTAAGCACTCTTCCCAGCAGAAGCCAGGTGGTCTGTTCTTATGCAAAGGCTGTTGATAAAAATGTTCTTATAAAAAGTGTTCTTACACAAAGCCTGGTCAGGCTGAGAATGCAGCTACATACCCTTTGCATGGATTTCCAGGAAATACAACACAAGGTGATTGATGGCTTTAGCACTGGATACAGTTTCAATGACTGATGACATTGTGAGTGATGACTGACAGTCCCCCACTTAACACAACTGTAAGTAACAAAGAACAAATATTACCCCTATAATCCTCCTTATTTGGAGGACGGACCTGTAACATCAGTACACTCAGGGACAGGTTTTTTATTCTCGCTGTCCTCCACCAGAAAAAATGCCTTTTGGTAATCTTCCTGACCTGTTATACTGTCTACCTGGGAAACCAAGCCTGTCTTTGCAATTGTAATTTTGTTTTGTAGAGGGTATAGCTACCTTGCAGTTTATGAACTTACCACCGGCAATCTAAAAGAATCTGTGTATATTACACATAAATAAACCGCAGTTTTTCATCCAATTTTCTCCTTGTAAAAATGACTGGGCCCTACAACAAAAGTTGTTCGTGCCAATCCAGTGTCAATCTTCTAATCACAGTAAGAAATAGTACTATTTGTGCACCTGATGAACTTAGAGCAAACAGGCTGTTCACGCATCTTGTGTCAGGATTATAATCACATCCCTGTCTTCAACCCAGAAAGAACACAGATTACAATTTTCAGTTCACGGGAAGTGCTGACGTCACTGAACAAACCTTTCTACATTCTAGACTGAGTTAGATACATGAGGGTTAAGAGTTAAGGGTTGCTTCGACTTTATAATGCTAAATATTCTGATGCCAACCCTCCTTAAGTATTCTAGTCCTAATATGATCTGTTTCATCACCTGCAGTTCCGCAGGGTATTTAGCTAGCACCTAAGAGCAATAGCAACAATTATTAGCTGTATCTTCAATAACTGTATATAAGACTTTGAGATCTAACAGTAGAATGCTTCAGGAAAATAACTAGCTTCTTCCCATCTTAGGATAATTTCAATGTTTGAATGGGTATTTACTGAAATCATGACAACTTAAACACTGAACTTCTAACAAGTCATGTATAAAAAACATAGCTGGGTGAAAAGCATTTCAAATACGCCACCAGAAGAGAGAATAAAATAAAAGATAATGCATCAATTTACATGACAATAATTACTGTGGAGGAGGACAGTAGCAACAGAATGTGTTATACATAAACACTGTGCAGTGCTAATTTGGGGGTAGCTAAAGCAGCACAGCTTTCAAGTCACATAAACCACTATTTTAACCCAGTATAAATCTAAACTGCTGCACAAGGGCAGTCATGTTAATAATGCAACACCATACCTAGTATTCAAGCAGTCATTTCATAAAGCCAGTACATAAAAACTACTTTGTCTAAAATTTGACTTGATCATAAAAGAGTGTATTCCTGCAGAGGAGATCAGACTGAAGGGACTGTGTACCACTATAGCACAAGAACTGAAAACTGAATAAACAATCAAAATAGAGCAGTTTTCTCTAGCCAGTAAGAATTTGTGGAAAGACTAAAGCCTAAGAACAGGTGAAACATGTAAGTTTCCTTCATCAGTATCTTTACAGGACTTGCTCTAAATCTAAAAATTAATAATTTGGGGGAAGGACAGCTTTACCTTTCTAAAAAGTCAACACAGCTATTTTCAGTTAGATACAAAATAACACAACAATTATGAGAAACTTCCTGAATTGATGTCTTAGTTTTGCATGACATGCTGCAGTATGAGTAACAGCTGGAATGCTAGGCTTGCTTTCCTGGAATTTTTCTATTTCTACCACAAACTTCGTATAACATGAACAACTCTAAATAAAGTAGCAGACTCAACCTAGAAATGCACAAAATTCAGAATTTCAGAATTCAGGACTGATTACAGTTCCACTACTGTTTTTAAAATAAGATTGGACCTCAACTACTGCATATTACACTGAGGACTTAAAAGAAACCATTATAAATACTTTGGAAACACTAACTTCCAAGATGCTAAATCAACAGGAATCCAACTCAAAACTAAACCAAACGAAAATAGCAGTGTTATTTCCAAGGATAATCTACGTTCAGAAATTTGTCTTACCTTGGACAAATTGCTGATGTAATCCAGCTGACAAGTGCTCTCTTTATCTACTTGATTACAAAGGTTTTGTAAAGTTGATGCATACTCCTTATCACTTTTTACTCGCATTACCATAAATTTCTTCACAGTTTCCAGCAATCGTAGTTCCCAATCTTGTAGTTTTAATAAAGCATCATGAGAATACTTCAGGTCACCTCCAAATCCCATTTTTAAGGCACTATATACCACACAAGGGAAAATACAGGCTCTTCACCACATCTGTAAACAGAACAAGGTTCATGAGACATACCAAAAGAAAAACTTCTAATGTCAAAGACCAACTATTAAACTCTAAACCCTGAAATAACTGTAACATTAACCACTTACACATAACACCTAAAATAACCCCTGAAATATGGTCAGAGCGCTCTTTCAAACACCTATCTAAGACTGGAAGAGACCTCAGGCATAGAACTGCTATACAGTTTGCATTTGTAAAATGCACCTTCCAAACTTAAAGCATTTAACATTTAAGAAAGATACTGAAGACCAATCCACACATTTAATCAAGTAAGTGTGGCTGACAGCATCTCCAGATAAGAACTTCCAACTACACTGTTCTGCTCACAGTGGCCTGAAACATGCTCTCCACACAGCACAGAAAAATCCAAATTCTCAGGGACTGCATCTGTGAGAAAAGGATAACTAGTTAGACACTGGTTAACTCCTACTGTGCAAGTAAGCCATTAAACTTGTAGATACAATATATCAAGTATCAAAAATTATCCCAAACCAGGTTAACCATGCAAACTTCCGCTTCTCCACTGGGAAGCACATTAAGGCTGAGTCCTTAGGTTCATTACACTTTTCCATAGGGTAGTCCAATTTCACTGTACAAATGGATATGATTTGATGAACACTAAGAAATGCTACTTTATGAAATCCTATAACACAAATGCAGGTCAAAGATGGTTATTAGACCTTTAAAACATAACAATACATCTCATAATGATGCAGCCCAGTAACTGAAATCCACAGATACCAGTAATTTCCACTGGTTTTGTAATGCAGGCTAAAGCCTCTTCACTGTATATACACAAAGTTTTATTCCTACACTAATTAGCTCAAAATTAGAAATTAGAAAAATTAGTATTTCGTAAGGTTTAACAGTTAAAGTATGTCTCACAGCCTGTTAAGGGAAAGTAAAACTTACTTTCATTTTAAGAGTCACTCGCAAAATAACTAATCACTGACAGAATGTAAACACTTAATGTACATTTAATAATAGATTGTGAATGAGCAACCAGATCTTGAACACTTCTAAATCTAAGCAAATCACTGAAAACAGTTAATGACTTGTCTCAACCAACACCAACACAGCAGTGTAATCCAATTGCAAATGATGCAATACTAAATTTTGTCGGTTTGACAGAGAGAAACTTTAACATCAGTCACATAATACTTGAATATTGTAGAATTCCCCTCAGGAAATAAAACCAACATTCCAGTGTTAATAGTATTCCTGGATTCCAGCAATAACTCTGAAGAAAGTAGTTTTCATAGCCAACCTACATCTAATTTAAAGATTGCAATCTATCCCTGACACATGAAAGTGGTCATATCACATCACATCAAAGGTCTTGTGTGTTTGACAGTGATCAAAATCAAATGAGCAGGGAAGAACAGAGCATGTATACAACAATACCTACCCAGGATACTCTCCTACGCTTACAACAACTGTTCCAGTTCCTGATCCACATGGAACTTCTTGTCCACAGAATCAACAAGGCAGGCGAAAGATAAACCACAATTCAGAAGCACATTTAGCCCCCTTAAACTGAGAACAAGAAAGCCCAGCATTCAACTGCCTCCTCCACAAGGATGAATAAGGAATTGGCAGAGTACACAGATAACATCACACTCACTCTTCATCTGCTGTCAACGACCTTGATCATATTTATAGCATGGGATGCAGATGCAAATAACTTGGAATGGTTTAGATTTTTCAGACCCTTTCAAGAAACAGTTATTTTTTATGTTTAACCACATACGTTTTATAGGTTTAAACACTGTAGAGAATATCTTAGCGGATCAAGGCACATCAAGGCCTATTTGCACAACCCAGCCTGCACGCCCAGAGGCAGTGTCCTTGAAGCCTTCTGGAATAACAAAAATGAGGATGATAAGCAAGATCCACTGACCACATAATGGGGAGGAGAGACAGATGTAGAGGCGCATGCAGATCTGCATATAAACATTCATATAGAAGTAAACATGCGTGGTCAAGTTAGTTTAGCCAATAGTAGCTTTGCTTATGCCATGTGAACCCTGTAAAAACCTATAAAAGCGCACTGATCAAGGCAATAAACGAAGTTCACTCTTACCTCTGTGAGGACTCCGTGAATATTACGAGTGGTTTTCCTTTAAAACACTTATTTAGAATACCATCTATACACCTATTTGATATAACTGTATGGAACATAAATTAGCTGTACCACAGAATTACTGAGGCTGGAAAAGACCTCTGAGCTCATCAAGCCCAGCCTATGACCTAATGTCACCACAATAAGCTAGATCATGGCACTAAGTGCCACATCCAGTCTTTTCTTAAATGCCTCCAGAGATGGCAATTCCACCACTTCCCTGGGCAGTCCATTCCAATGTCTAACCACCCTTTCCATAATGAAATGCTTTCTAACATCCAACCTCATCCTTCCCTGGGGCAGTTTCAGGCCATGCTTTTTCATCCTGCCACTAGACGCCTAGGAGAAGAGCCCCCACCTGCATACAACATCCCTTCAGGTAGTTATAGAGAGCAATCAGGTCCCCCCACTGAAGCTTCTCTTCTCCAGACTAAACAACCCCAGCTCCCTCAGCCCTTCCCCATTAGACTTTCCCTCTAGTCCCCTCACCAGCCTCACTGCTCTCCTCTGAAGCTGCTCCAGTACCTCAATTCTCTTTCTTGTTAGGGGCCCAGACTTGCGCCCAATACTCAAGGTGAGATCACACCAGTGCCAAACACAGGGGGAAAATGAAATTCCTAGTCCTCCTGGCCAGGTTATTCCTGATACAAGCCAGGATGCCACTGGACTTGCATGCCACTGGAGGTAGCCACACTGCTGGCTTATGTTAAGACGGTTGTCAACCAGTACTCACAAGTCCCTTACTACCATAATTCCACTGACCTGCTGTCATCAACAAACACCCAAGTTGATAATCTAAAGCTAGCCTGATGGTTTCCAAACTGCTCTGAAATACTAGCATACTCAAAGCAAAATACGCAGCTTATCTTCACAAAGGCATTTCTGCAAAACATAACTTACATACCTTTAGAAATTTTCAAAAAAATTATCCTTACTACACTTCTCTTTACCAGGAGTTACTTCTTATTTTCACTTTCTGAAATACACTTCTATTTTCTGGCAACTCTGTGAAATAAAAGAAGATAAAGCTGTCTTATTTTTTTATAACGTCAGCATTTTAAAACAGATTGCAAAACTTAAACTTAGGTAAATTACTTTTTATTTCCAGTTATTACTATAAAACATGTATTTTTTACACAGAGACAGAGTTCAAGTGAACCTGAAGAGTGTAATTCTCAAATGACTGAAGCAGTAGTACACTATCATTTCATACACAAAATTTTGATGAATAAAATTATTTGGTCTATACATGTAAACAATTATTTACTTTTTCTTAACTCCTTGGAATTTCTTATGACACAGTATAAAGTATCTGAAAAATAAGATTATTTATTTATGAACTTTACCCATGATAAAACAAAAAAGGAAGCATATTTATAAAGAAAACAGAAACACAGAAGATCAAAGTTCATTACCTGAAAGACAAATTTAGTAGTAGTATTTTCTCGACAGTGTAAGAAATCAAGTGGCAACGTAAGAAACGGACTAATCAAGACACAGAAATTTCTTATATGCCTGTATAAGAAATTACTCAATATCATTAAGAAGTGTCCTGGTGTCACGGTTTTTCTGTGTGTTAGGGCAAACCTGAGAAATCCAAACCAACAATCAAATCCAAGACACTTCGTTTTGATTTCCAACAGTCTTCAGTTAAGACAGAAACAAAAACAAGGGAAAATGAGAACAAGTTTTATTAGGAAAGAACAAGAACAGTTTGAAAAAAAAGATGGGAAAGAAAATGTAAACATGCTAATCGGCCTCATGCTAGCCACTCACTAATTAGCTGTGTCCTCTCCATGTGAAGACCAGAGAGGCAAGCCCTCTGGACAAATCCAAGTGATCAAATGCACATGATGAGACAGTGAATCCACTGGATGCGCATGCCTTTGTACTCTTCATGGGAAGGGCTATATGACTGGTTCCCTAAACTAACCTGTCATTAGCAGGGTCTGTCCCCAAAAAATTTAATGCATGACAAGTGGTCAAAAAGACAACTGCAGCACTAAAGATTCATTCCATAAGTCTAGCCTACAGTCTGCAACAGAAACAATCTTTAACATTTATATTAAGAAAAAAATATATAATATTTTTAAAATAGTATGAAACCGGTTTTGCATATAGCTCACGAGTGTAAGGTATACTGTATAAGCTCTATCTGGACCAATGTTAAATGTTCACTCACAATCTCATACCACAATGTCTTACCTAATGCAAAACTTTTAGAAGAAACATTCAATATCAAGCAAAATCAAGCAAAACTGAAAGATAGTGTGTAAGGGTGAAAAAACAGGGAACTATTTCCAAGATGTCCACTCTCAGACCTCACATGGCAGCGAGACAGCAGAGCCCCGAACACTGTTTTATCAAGGTTTCAGGGCGATCTGGGGCTTTTCCTTAATGGGGGAGTCGGGAAGCGGTGGCTGAGGTTCAGAACTCTTGCGGCATTCAGTACTCTAGTGGCCGGGCAATCACAGCCGGTCCTCTTTAAAGGAGGTGAAACTAGAAGTCACACTCAGACCTCACGTGGCAGCAAGAGAGCAGAGGGGGGCAAAAAAACCCACAAAAAAACAAATATAAAAATCAGAGAGGACAATGCAGTTACCATAAGACACAGTGACTACTCGGACAAAGACCAGCAGAAAAACAGTGGGAACCCAAACAGAGGTCACACACAAACCTACAGATGTTCAGGCAGGTGGCTGCAGTGACTGCTGGAGCCTGGCACTCAATATGGAAGATAGCAGGGACAACACCTGTGTTAGATGTGAGCATATCAGAGACCTGATGAACATGGTCGCTGAGCTAAAAGAAGATGTGGAAAGACTGAGAGCTACAAGAGACTGCAAAAGGGAAATTGACTATTTCCATAATGGAATATCTAAAAAACTTAAACTAAGGTTAACTCTTAGTGGATCAGAGGGTCCAATACCCTCCCATCAGCAAGTCTCCCAGCCTCCCAGTAGTAATCCACAGGAGCAGGGTCAATGGGAACAGGTCTGCGCCTGACGGAAAAATGTAAATGGAGTAAGTGTGCTACCTTAAGAAGTTCACCACGTACACTGCACTTATGGAATAGGTCTGATGCTCTGCAGGAGGAACAGGTCATCAGCAAGGATGAGGACTCAAAAAGCCCAGTAACTGCACCAAAGACAGGTTGGGTTGCCTCAGGCCAGCCATCAAAACCAATCCTGAAAAGAAACCTCAAAGGGTCATTGTTATAGGAGACTCCCTACTGAAGGGAACAGAGGGCCCAATATGCAGACCAAACCCATTTCAGAGAGAGGTCTGCTGCCTCCCTGGTGCCCAGGTAGGGGACATTTTCGGTTAAATCCCCAACCTCATGAGATCGTCAGACTACTACCCACGTGTGGCCTTTCAAGTGGGTAGTGATGATGCAAGAATGAGAGGCTCACAACCAATTAAGAGAGATTTCATGACCTTAGGGCAACTGCTAAAGGGATCAGGAGCTCAAGTTGTGTTCTCCTCTATCCCTCTAACATCAGCGATGCACGAGGAAATATTTAGGACGAGCCAACAGCTCAATTCATGGTTCCAGGGCTGGTGTGATCAACAGGAGTTTGCATTCTACAATCACGGTTTGGTTTGCAAGGCACCAGAGCAGCAAACAACTAATGGGACACACTTGTCCCAGAGGGGGAAAAGGATCCTGGGGCAGGAATTGGCAGGGCTCATTAACAGGGCTTTAAATTAGGTTTGAAGGGGGAAAAGGGTTAAGAGACTCCTGCTGTATGGTGACACAGGGTGGGGTAGCTCACCAAAGGCAGATGGACTCAGAGCCAGTGAAGGCCCTCTACTTGCCCTGGAGCAAGCCAGGGACGATGCACCGAGACAGTCTGAGGAAATTAAGGGGAATTGCCACAAGAGGACAGGGCCAGCCGAGCTCAAGTGCCTCTATGCAAATGCACAGAGCTTGGGCAACAAATAGGATGAATTAAGGGCCACTGTGCTGCTGGGAGGCCATGCCATAGTGGCTATTACTGAAACTTGGTGGGACAATTCCCATGACTAGAATGTAGGGATAGACGGGCACAAGCTCTTTAGGAAGGATAGGTAGGGAACGAGAGGAGGAGGTGTCGCCCTCTATATCAGTGACCATCTGGAATCAGTGGAGCTCTACCAGGCAAAGGATGATGAACTGATTGAGAG
>VZRI01003615.1:21220-36784 GCA_013397515.1 Upupa epops | reverse complement strand
TTTAGACTTGATATTTGGAAAAGTTTTTTTGCTGTAAGATTGATCGGATTTTGGAATGGGCTGCCCACAGATGTGGTTGGGTCACCATCTCTGGAGGTGTTTAAGATTAGGTTGGATGAAGTGCTGAGTGGCATGATGTAGATGTCAGATGTTTAGGTTTACTTGGTTGGTTTTAGTTTGGACTGGATGATCTTTAAGGTCTTTTCCAGCCTCATCATTACTGTGATACTGTGATACTGTAATGAAAACACGATTCCAAATGCTCTGAAAAACTAATTTCATAGCAGCAGCCACATCAGTTGTCAATGTTGTTTAGCCAGTGTTTTGTAATTAGAAAAGGGCTTTCTTTTTTAATTCTGAATTTAGTTCTATGACAGTCAGGAAGTCAAGTGAACCAAGAACTAAAGAACTGAATTAAGATGAACAAAGTAATGAACTATTAATGATATCATTTCCTTGCTATGGGCAATGTACAAGTGATTTATGATGTGATGAGAACGAGGAGACAGATCTCAGTGTTCAGTTCTGTGGATTAACATCTTGCTTGCTGGCCACATCAACTGTGTTCCCTTGCTATCCTTGGGTTTTGTTTTCTTTGGACACTTTGGGGATGAGATTTTTTTTTTGACAGTGTTGAATGTGGAAGATCTTCCTTGCGTGGGCAATTCCATCTCTTCCTCTCTTACTTTGTCTTTTTTATAATCCAGGAGATAAATAGGAGGAATGAAGGGCTGGTTTTGGTAGATTGAGTTTGTAATCAGGATGTTCTAGTTCTCCATTTGCTCTTGCTATCCCTTATCCAGTCTTTTATCAAAACCAGGAATTGGCATTTATCTTCAAGTTTCTGGCTTGGGCTGATACTACAGTTTCTTCTCAGAACTAGGTGAGCATCAGAACAACACAGAGCTTGAAGGCTGAAGTTTCTTCTTTTGAAGTGTGTTATTTTCTTGTCTACCTGCCATGTTCCAAACTTGTTCCTATCTAGAGGGTTATATTTCCATTTGAGTGCACTACATCAGGCAGTAGCTTATCTGGCCAGTGTGGCAAAGTGCAAAATGGTACTGATTTGGTTTAAAGAAGGAATTTAAATGAGGAGAGGGACCTCCTTCAGAAGATGCAGATAGGTACATAACTGAGGACCACAACATGAGAGAGAAGACAAACAGGTGGTATAGAGGGAATCAGTTGGAATAGGTGATTTTGTTCAATAAAGCTAACTCTGGGGCAGACAGGTCTCTTGTTATGTGTTTAGCCAGTGGGCTTTGATCTGTTGCCAGACCTAACCAAAGTTAATAGAGTTTGTGAAGTTACTGCTGTCAGACTAAGATACTCACGTAAGTGATCTTGTGAAAAAAGCATTTCTGTATGGCTGTGTGTGTTAATTACAGGCAATTTATCTTTAGGGCTATTGCTGTATATCACAATTTAACTTGTGATATCAAGGTATTTCAGTCGACACAAAAACATTTAAATGCAGTCATTGCTAGTAGCAGCAGGAATACAGAGTCTTACAAATGCTAGAAGTCCATGTGAGTCCTAGAAGCCAGGAGGTAATGGATGCAAGTCACCATTCTGTGATTTCCAGTGACTCCCTGGAAATGAGGGAGACATTTCAGGGGGTATGAAACATGAGATTGAAACTTGAACAAGAAATAAATGGATATTTGATGAGGCCTTTTGATAAGGGGATGAAAAATTATTATGGAGGAATAGAAGAGTAATTGTTCCAGAGTCCCTGAAGCAAGGAATCACATGACTGTGTCACATTTATGTTCAAAGAATTGGAATTTCAGTGAAGTCACCCAACTGAAATCTTGGATGGACAATTCACACAAGCTTATTTACTGCTTGTTTTCACTTTTTTTATACATGTGCTTTATATTTCATTACATGTTGTTTTGGATATGTGGAAGTAAATAATTTGCAGCTGGATACTTTGGCAGTGTTAGCTCTGTTCCCTGTTTGCTGAGGAAGGAGTGCAACCATCTGCATTCATCTCACTGTAATACTCTTCTCTCATGTCAAATTTTTAGGAGGACTAAGTTACAGCTTGTCTAGAGGAACATTTATGTTTACAGACTTTAGAGGAATTAATATTGTTTTATGCCTTCAGAGGTTTTAAGATGCATTGAATAGCAGTAGTTGCAAATCCAAGCCTTCAGCAAAGTAGCAATGAAGATGTTGAATGAAGACATTTTGGGTTTTATTTGCATTTGCTTCCCTCTTTTCAGCATCACCTTCTCTTCTGCATACAATCAGTACAGTTAAAGGCTTGGAATGGCTTTTACCTGCATGTGTGATAAGGCTCTGGAAAGAAGTGATTACAGTTGGGAAAGCATTTTACTCCATTCAGAGTTTTGTTTGTTTATAAAGCAGAATAGTTTATCTAATAAATGCTGTGAGATGGTTTGTGGGATGTCTCACTCAGAGGCCAGAAAAAGATTCAAGAAGACAAATGTCCCGTCCAGCCAAAGCAGCTGCACAAAAATGGTTAAGATCATTTGGACCTCAAGAGCTACTTCAGCACTATTTTGAAAGGGTTTTGGGGTTGGTTTCTTTCTTTCTTGGGGTTTTTAAGTTTAAGCTTGGCACTTTGAATAATTTCAAAGCATATTTGCACTTAATAGTCTAGGATAAAAATTATGTGTGAGTCCTTTCGTTTCAAGGCAGTGTCTGTATTAACATCTGTTTTTAGAAGATGTCTCATTGTTCTCAATGGCTACCTGAAAGGAGGAAAACAGTCCCTGGTGCCAAGCTATAGGCACAAAGGAAATGTCTGCAGGCTGCACGAGGAGACATTTAGGCTGGCTGTTAGGAAGAATTTCTTCACTAAAAGGATTATCAAACCTTGGAACAGGATGTCCAGGAAGCGATGGTGTCACCATCCTGGAAGAATTTAAGCAATGTGTAAAACTGGTGCTTTGGGAGATGTTTTACTGGTGGCCCGGCACTACTGGGTCAAAGATTGGGCTTGATGATCTAGAAGATCTCTTCCAACCAAAAATACTCTGTGATTCAGTGATGTTACAGAAATAGTTTTCGTGTTTTATGAGTTTCTGGGCACACACAAGAGTGATTCTATATTCACCTGCATAGATCCTCAGTGGTTGCATTGTCTCGAATGTTATACAGTAGGATCACAGTACCCCGTAAAAAACTGTATCTTGCTTAAAGCAGCATAATTTTTTATATATAATTCTAGTTTTGTCCATAATTCTAGCTGTGAACCTCATAGCAGTGGGGTCATTACTACTGTGTACCTTATAATGTGGACTGGAAAGAGACACATCCTTCAATGAAGCGTTCAAATCAAATATTTTAATAATGATGATAGCTTGTGAGAAATGATGATGGGACCTATAATTAGTATATTTAATATATGATGATTATACATATCATAGCTGTGCTAAATACAGAGCAGCAGATGGCCTTTTAATTAATTAATTAATTAATTAATTACTGGTCAGGCAGGATTCTTAGGAGAGTCATTTGCCTTGGAGTTGGCTAAGGTTGGATTGTGTCCCCGTTTTTTTTATAGTGGAGTTGTGAGCCTATGGATGGATTCAGGGCATGCGGTTCTCTTGCTGCAGTGTGATGGCCTCTGAAAATTATTCAGCATATTGCAGGGATCTTACACCTTAGCTCTGTGTGTGTGTTCTCTGTGGGATGGTGATTTTTACTGAGTTTTTTCTTACCACAGAATCTGAAGCTTCTGATCAAGAAGATTTTAGTCCGTTATGAATAAATGTCACTGATGACTTCCAGACTTGTTCATAAGATTTATAACTTGTGCCGTTTGCAAAATGTAATGGCGAAGTGGAAATGGTTTCTGTTGGATGTTGCAAAACTGCAATCTCCCACATCATCCTCGCAACCAAACTGAGGAAGTGTGGTCTGGAAAATCAGATAGTGAGATGGATTGAGAACTGGCTACAGGAGAAAAGCCAGAGAGTAGTGGTCAGTGGGATAGAGTTTAATTGGAAGCCTGCATCTAGCAGAGTCCCCCAGGGGTCAGTACTGAAGATCATTACTATTCAATATTCATCAGCGACCTGGATGAGGGAACAGAGTGCCCTGTCAGCACGTTTGCTGATGACACAAAGCTGGGAGGAGTGGCTGACTCACCAGGACCTAGATAGGCTGGAGAATTGGGCAGGGAGGAATTTAATGAAATATTTAAGTATGTACAGGGTGGGTGTCAGGAGGAAGGAACCAGGCTCTGCTCAGTGTTATCCAATGATAGGACAAGGGGCAACAGGTGTAAGCTGGAACATAGAAGGTTCCACATAGATAGAAGAAACCTCTTCACAATGATGGTGACAGAGCACTGGAAAGGGCTGCCCAAGGAAGTTACGGAATCTCCTTCTCTGGAGATGTTTATAATCTGCCTGGACATGTTCCTCTGCGACTGGATATAGGGGATGATCTTTCATGGTCCTTTCCAATCTCTGACATTCTGTGATGCTGTGAAGTGAAGTTTGAACTTCCTCAGCACCTGTTAAGCTGTGACATTAGTAATGCAGTATTTATCCAATGATAATCAGGTCAGCCTTCCATGAGGCAGACAAAAATTGCCCAGAAAGATTTCACATAGCATTCTGGAAACAAGAGAAGGTGTTGCAATTAAAAATAGTTGTTACCAGCTGTTTTATAGATTGGTCACCAGGGCTCTAATGTGGGATAATGAACTCTACCTTACATAAGGTAAACTATGCCTTCTATCTTCACTTCTACTAATGACAGGCCCTTTAGGAAAGCACAGAATGAACAGTAGGATCCAGTTTTAAATTTGTCTGATGCTGTTTACTTTAGCTACCACATTACCTTATGCCACAGGGAGTGTAAAGAAACAAATAACAATCCTTTATCCAGACATCCATGAGTACAAACATGCAGCACATGCAGTTTGACTCTACCTCCAGAGCATTAATGATTTCTGTGTGTCTGCCAAGATAAGCTGAAATCTATAGATTTCTGATCAATTGGTAGTAAATTTTGGCATGGCCAGGTCCTGTAATAATATACTTGGACTCTTACACTGGCAGGAAAATACAGCTTCATTTACAGAATGTTTTAAGTGGTTTGATCCTGATTATAAGAGAAGTTTGTAGAAGGCAGAGGTACTAAACAGAGGTTTAGACCATCAAATGAGGAAGGGGGACTGCATAAAAGGCGAGAAGGGTAAAAATGTCTAGGGCATAGCCTGCCCTCTGGATTCAAAATGACAAAGCTAAATTGCAGAGGAGGCAGGGCTGTTTGCTTTGGAGTCACTTCAGGTAACCATTTGAAGCTCTTACATGCAAATTGCTTCTTAGTCTGAACAGGACGTGTGCTGACTGTATAACCTACCTCTGAATTACTGGTGGAATAATTCCTGATATAGTGATTACAAATGTTGATTTACATGAATGTTTTTTGCTTGTGACAATCCAGTACTTTTCTTAATTGTGAAAACTCCATGAGAAATTGCTCATCACTCAGACAGAAATTGACAGTGCAATAAATGGAATTCTGTGAGATACAGTAACACCCAAAGTTTCTAAAAGGAGCCATGCAAACTATAGAGTAACAACTAGTTTCAGACATGAAATCTGTGCCAATGAGAGGTAGGCGGATGATGATCACATTAAACAAAATAAAATATCATAAACAAGCTTATAAAAATATTTTTCATACACTTTTTACAGTAGAGCTCCTCTGTTAGTTGCTGAAATTAACATGATTATCATTAGAATAAGCTGCTTTGTACTTCCAGTGTATTTGTGTTTTGCTGTGGATATATGCACATGTTCCAAGCTCCCAAATTTCCATGTATTTGCAGTTGTTAAAATGTGAAATGGATCTTCTGTTGTGCCTTTGTTGTTCTCCAGTGCCTGCTGCCTGAATTACCGGCAAGGTTAGTTTTTTTATTATATTCAGCTGGGCCAAAGGGGAATCCTTGCTTTAATTAGGAAATTGTTTTTCAGTTATGTTTTTCCACAAACTAATCATGGTTGAGTTTGCATTGCACTGTGGTGCTTATCCACTGTCAGCTTTGTGTTAGGAAGCCAGCTCACCAGCTGTGAATGCATAGAACCAGCCAATGATTTAATCAGCACTGAAATACCAGCCAGTGAACAGAAAGATTCAGTTTCTTCACTTTCTATCTCTTGATACTATCTCTTGATACTGGTAGCTCTAAAAGCCTCCTGGCCACAGCTGCATCAACAGCCTGTGAACCATCATGTGTGTTAGGAGAGATGCTGTTGCTCCTCTCTTCTATGCCAGGAACTAAGCAGACCTTCTCTAGCAATCATTTATGCAACAAGGGTTAAGTTTCCACTGGTTTGTCTGAAGGTCTTGGCCCAAATGGCTCTGGCCAGCCTGATGGGTTTCCAATTTAGTATGCAGAGCCTTTGTATTGTCTTCTAATGTTGTGTAATCATTTCAACAGTGTTTTCCAACAGCTAGGACAACTTCTTTGCTTCCTCTGCTTATTGCTGTTTGCTATAGCACTTTGGCTACAGTAGTTCTATCTACTGGCACACAGTCCCAGTAAGACCCCAAGACAGTTGCCTTTACAGTTCTCTTTTTTAACACTAAACTTCCCCTCAGGCCATCCCAACATCTGTATCCACCTAAAGAAAACAGGAAACATGTCTGAAGTTAGAAACAGTCCATGGGCATGTGAAACCTTGCTCAAATCATCATCTTCATCGTCAGATGGAGAAATTGCAGGGCCTTGTCAAGGAGTTGCTTTTTCATCTTAGTGCATAAATTCTAAAAACAAACTTGAAGAAGTGACTAAATCATGCATTGGAGACTGAAAACATCTTGGAGGTGAGTTATGACTGCTTCAAGGCATGCCTCATTCTGAAGGTTCAGAGGACACCAGCCCTTTCTGCCCCTGGTGTAAAACCATCCAATTTTGTTCTAGTTACTGTTTGCAAATCCGAATGGAAAAAAATATATCTCCTTTACAATAGAATCAGAGAATGTATTGGGTTGGAAGGGACCTCCAAAGGGCATCTAATCCAACTCCCCTACACCAAGCAGGGCCATCACTCACCAGATCAGATTGCCCAGAGCCTGACCAGCCTGACCTTGAATGGCTCCAGGGATGAGGCCTTCACCACTTCTCTGAGCAGCCTGTTTCAGGGATTCCCCACCCTCAGATTAAAGAACTTTTCCTCCTGTCCCCTCGTCCTGTATTTCCCTGCTCTTGTCAAAGGTCTTCCTCAGACTTCTGACAGTCCCATTCAGGGATTAAAATCCTTCAAGATCCTCCTGCGGTCTCCTTTTGTATAGTTCTGCTCCTTGTCAATCTGCGAAGCTGTACTGTACAGTGGGGCATAATTTTCTTAGTGAAAACATATACGTAATGGCTTTTGAGACTTAGATGGGGTTTATGTACTTAGATTAATGGTTGCAAATGCTGCAGGGTTCTCTAGGGTGTCAGTTCAAGTGCTGCTAGTTCAGAGCAGCACAACTGAGCAACAGTTGCTCTGTTGCAATAGCTGAACACACCGTGCTGACTATAATGGAAATGTCATCTGTAGTAGAATATTATTATAGGATTAATGTCCCTTGCTTTGCAAATAAATGGCTTAGCTGTGCCTTGGCATTTAATAGCAGTAGATGACCATTATCCTCTAACAATGCCCTATTTCACTGACATTATCTCTTAAGTAACAGTATCACTAAAAGAAATTGTCTGTGCGTGTTTCCTTCTACACAAAACCAAAAGGTAGAGTTTAGGTTAGTTCATGCATGACCTTTCTATTATCTCTGCGCCTTCCCCTCATCCCAAGCACTGTGAATAGGGGCAGGTGTCTGAGTGGTTTATTGATAGGAATCTTTGAAGAGAATCTTATTTGAACAAAATGAAGAGAGGAAACAGATTTCTGATTATGCATGTTTTTCTTTTGGAGGGTGGCACAGCAGTAGTAGAGCTTCAACTACACAAGCTCATCTTGCGCTTATTTCAAAGACAGATTGTGCTGTGTGGTTGGTTGGTTTTGTTGGACGCTTTTTATTGGTGGTTTTTGGAGGTAATTTTAAAATTCAGCCTCAAATTGTACAATGTATTACATTATACCAGCATGCTGCTTGCTGCAATGCCTTTCTGAAAAGGAAAAAAAAGTCAGGAAATACATTGTTCAGCCTATTCCATGGCAGAAATTCTGTTTGTAGCTGGAGATCTCTCTAGTGGCAGCTATATACTTCAAAGCCTCAATTTGCTTTCTTTACTCCTGTACTTGCCCCATAGTAATTTTTCTCCCTTGAATTTGTGTGTACATGGCTTGCTTCTGTGGAATTAATATTGATAGTATCCTGTTACTTCCATATTTTGCCCCTACGTGGGTATTGTTAGCTAGTAGCAGATAACTTTGCTTGGCATGAGAACTTTGCATATTTAATGAACTGGCCTGTGGAACATGAGTGTCATGTCCCCATATGGGAGAGACTGGAACCAGCCTACCAGAGGCAGGTGCCAAAGAGATTTCTGAAGACTTAGTTATGCCTATGTTTAAACTTATCCCTGTATAGTGATAGCATTGGTTTGTTTTAGAGTGGTCCTTTGTGAAGGTTTCTGTATGATGGTCAGCTTTCTGTATGATAACAAGGTTTTTGTAACAAGATGTTTTAACTGGAATTTAGAAACTAGTGATTAATCTGTTTCAGACCATTGCTAGACACAGATTTCCTGTTCTATGCTATAGTCTTCTCTGTTTAGTCATACAGATTTTACACAGAACATGTAAGATAGAGTAAGCTGGGTTTGGAAAGCCTGTTCAGTTAGTTAGCCCAAGGTGCAGTCGTTGATCTTATGGGAATAAAAAATAAAGCCAAGAGATTGCGTAGGCAAATGAATCACTGAAAGAACAAAGAAAAATCAAAACGTGAACACTTCATTAAAATGGATCTGTAGAAATGCTGAAACATCAGTGTGTGTGAACTTCTCTAGGTAGAAAAATTAACTGAATCATTGTTTGATTTCCCTAGGTGCTACAGTTGCTTTGTCACAGGAAAATGTCAGCAACTTGAATTTCACATATGTACTCCAGTACTTCCAGCACACAGCAGCATTATTCTTGCTCTGGAATGTAAACAGAAAATGCTGTCTTACAGAAACTAAAGTTCATAAAATTAGGATGTTCTTACAGATGATTGATTTGCTGTTAGACATGTATCTAGAGATTCCTTTCACACACTTGAAAAGGCTCTGCGCATAGATCTGAAGTTGTGCACTTCGTCCTGCATTCTCAACTTCTGAGCTCATGAAGTTCCTGTTGGGAAGCCGTGGTGCATTAGGCCGGACAGGTTGTGCAGTTGTTCTTATCTGCAGTACTGAAGCAGATTAAAAGATTGGAAAAATTGCTAAGCATCTATCTGGCAGTGACCCTGACCGTTGCAGTTAGCAGATTGGACAAGCTATGCAGAAATGTGCAAGCTAGAGTAGAATCAAGGTTCTTTGACTCAACTAGACCCTCAGCCAGTTTGGCTGCAGAATTTTGGAAACTTCTTTTTGGTTTGTAGGTTTCTGTAAGACATCTTAAAAATACCTTCAGCTAACTAGCAATGCTGTGTCTCTTATGGCCGCATTAACAACCAACCAGAGGGACAATTTATAAACACTTAAGCTAAGAATAATCCCATCATCTATAACCCTCTCTGGGAGACAAGTGACCTGGAGAAATCCAAGGGACTCAAAGTTTACATACTTTTTTCTTTTAAATGCCAGATGAGATTCATTGTCAAAATGTTAACAAAGATTATGAGATACACATATCTGCACAGGAAGAAAACAAAGTACAGTTAGTACCAGCGGCTGTTTATTTTGAGGCAAAATGAGGGCAGACATTATTATTTTGTCATCTATATTCTGTCTCCAAAAAATATTGAAGAGCAAATTATTCCTGTTTTATTATTGGCAGTCAATTTAAATGGCTAGCACAGAAGAAGTGATGCAATATGCATACTGCCCTTATGGATCTTGTTAAATACTAACATTTAATGGAGGTTAGGATCCAATTTATTGTTTCTCAGCAAAGCCTTCCATATGTGACATGATTAATATACTGAATAAATGCCTGTGAATAGTACTATAAAGTTGTGAGTGATTCAGAATGTGACCTAGAAGAGTCTGTGCTATGAAAAGACAGTAACACTCAGCTTTATGTTTTAAAGCAAGAGATTCACATAAGAGTTGAGATGTGTACCCTGGTAGCTGTAATCTGGTCAGCCTCACCTCCATCCGTGGAAAGGTGGTGGAAGAGCATGTTCTTAGAGCCATCTTGAAACAACCCCAAGGAAAAGAAGGTTGTCAGTAGTGAATATGAATGCAACAACAGGAAGTCCTGCCTGATCAGAGCTAGTGAAGGGTCTGGAGAATAATTTTTATGAGGAGTAGCTGAGAAAATTTTGATTCTTTGGTCTGGAGAAAACAAGATTTCGGGGGAGTAATAAGTGAGAACAAGAGGAAATGCCCTTAAGTTGTGCCAAGTTTAGATTAGACATGAGGAAAAATGTTTTTACTGGAATGGTTTGTTGGGGAAGGTGGTACAGTCCCCATCCCTGTGGCTATTATAGAGTCCTCTAGGCATCATAGAATCATTAGGTGATGAAAGATCATTAATCCTATCCAGGATCACCTAGATCAAGTTGAACAGGAACAGATCCAGGCAGGTGTTGAAAATCTCCTCAGAAGGAGACTCCACAAACCCCCTGGGCAGCCTGTTCCAATGCTGTTGTTACCCTCACTGGGAAGTTCCTTCTGATATTTAAATGGAAACTCCTCAATTCCAGCTTGCACCCATTGCCCCTTGTCCTACCACTAGATGACACTGAGAAGAGCCTGGCTCCATCCTCCTGACACCCACCCCTCACAGATTTATAGACATTAATGAGGTCACCCCTCAGCCTCCTCTTCTCCANCAGGTCCTTTTCTCTTGCACTGCTCGCCAACAGATCAGTCCTATGCAGCAATGTGTGTGTGGATAGGATCACTAGCTGTTCTTGAGAAGTAGATGGAGTCTTAAAGGCCATTTGTCAGGGTTGCTGTAAGTTCACCAGCAGTCTCCTGCCCTCACATCCTGTTTGTGCTGTCCCGCCTTCTCTTGGGATGAATTTAAGATGTGTGTTACCATTTTGAGGTGTAAATTACCTGTAAAACTACGAATTAATGGAATTCCTGTGATCTGTGCTGTTTCTGGTAGTTCCATGAAGTCTTGGAGTAGGAAAAGTAACTGGAGTGCAGGAGTACAAAAGTAACTGGAGTTCAGGAGAGGTGAACAAGTTTTTCCCTTCTTTCCTGGTTTATTTCCTTCTCACTTTTTAATTTGGGGTCTTGAGTCTGATAACACTCTACTGGTTGTGTCACCAGCACAGGTTGTGCCTCCTTGTCCTAAAAAGAAGGAGGACATAAATATTTCTTCCATAAGTAATTTTAACTAATGTTAAATACCTATGAATCATCATTTTATCACTTACAAGGAAGAACTTCCATCTGCTTCTCCTTAATTTTCAGCTTTATTACACAGAAACTTACATTTTCCTCTTCTAAATAGTGTACTGCACAGTTCATTTCACAGAGAAGGTAAATGAATAAAAATTTTTAGCATTAGTCTGTTTTCTACCTATGGGAGGCAGCCAGGAATATTAAAATTCAACATCAAATTTTTAAAAAGTACAAGTTTTATGTTAATAATAGATGGTATTTTATGGGCATCGTGTACACTATCTGTTGCTCAGAATCTGAATCCTCTTTCGCCTGATTTTACCCCTTTGTTCTGTTCCAGGCAAGGTGACTGTATCTAGTGATAAATGCACATGTTGCTACTGTGCTACCAAGAAGCACAAGGAAAGCGTAGTGCATTTGTTAGTTTATCAGCTGTGAGATTGCACTGCTTGTGAACACAGGAGCTAAAATCTGAAATAAAATAATCACTTGTCCCCTTCCCCAGCCACCCAAAGTACAAAACATCTGATGGGAGTGGGAATAGGTTTTCTCAAAAAATTGGAACTGTTGACAGCTGAAAGGAGTTGAGAAGGTATTTAGAAGTTACCAACTGATTAATTTACAGTGGTTGATTGAAAGCTCTTTCACTTTGGAGACATCTGAATTATTTGGGTCAAGGGAGAACTCTGTGATGCTCAGATTTCCATTATTGTGCAGAGTTGCACAAGGATGGTGGAGGAATTGTGTCCACCATTGGTGGACAAGGATAGAACAAGGTGTAATGGGTACAAGCTGGAGCAGAGGAGGCTCCATCAAACATAAGGAAAATTTTTTTTTTTTTTTTTTATAGTGAGGGTGAAAGAGCAATGAGCAGGCTGCCCGGAGAGGCTGTGGAATCTCCTTCTCTGGAGACATTCAAAACCCACCTGGATGTTCCTATGTGACTTGCCCTGGGTGATCCTCCTCTGGCGGGTTGGACCAGATGATCTTTTGAGGTCCCTTTCAACTATGTGAAGCATGTGATTCTGTACCAGAACATACACAACACCCTCTGGGATCATATAGCTTGAGAGATTGGTTCTAAGGAACACGTTAGATTTAACTCTTTGACTTGGCAGCTGGTGGATTGGCATGTTTCCATGCAATTAAATTCCATGTACTGTATTGAGCCTCATGGCACCCTCAAGAAATAATCTAGGAATTCCATGCTTATGTCAGTTGTGATGTAACTTCATGGGGTAGAAGAGGAGGGTAAAACTTAACTACATCAGCGTGAGGTAATCCTAGAAGTTAATGTCTGTGCTGCAGTGTTGTACATCTTTGATTAAGTCATCCAAAGAGTTTTTTATAATTATGCTTCTTGTAGTGCTTAGCAGAGTGCAGAAATACTTTTTTCATGTTAAAACAAACATATTGAGTAGCTCATGGCAGTATTGCTTTGGGGTAATATTGGGGTAGATTTTTTTGGTCTTTTTAAAACTCTTTCATTCCTTTGACTCATGCTAAAGCAATCACTCTCATGTATGTATTTAAAACAATCTTATACTGGGGAACAACAAAGGTGTTTACTATTTCATTTTTTGGTAGTTACTTTTTAATACAGTATGACAACAACATAAATAAAAGGCAAGTGAAAGAAAGTTCGTAGAAATAGAGTGAGATACGTAGAAGCTTTCCTTGCACTAATATNGCTGGGTGTACTATTACCAAACGTATGGGAAGTTTTATGCCTGAAATACCTGGGCCTTCAAGAAAATGGAAACTTAACTACTTTTGCCNTAAAACAATCTTATACTGGGGAACAACAAAGGTGTTTACTATTTCATTTTTTGGTAGTTACTTTTTAATACAGTATGACAACAACATAAATAAAAGGCAAGTGAAAGAAAGTTCGTAGAAATAGAGTGAGATACGTAGAAGCTTTCCTTGCACTAATATCTAGATAAATAAGGACTGACATAGAATGTCAGTATTAAATAGAATGTCAGTATTAAATAGAATCTTATTAAGAATCTGTTTATAAATGACTCACATATTACCAGTTCAGGGGAGCTCAGAACTTAGCCTGTNCTGGTTTGGTTGGTTTTTTTAAAGCCTCTCTCTGTTCTGATTTGGTAAAGAGCTCAAAGTGTCTTTGCAAAGCACTGGAGGAAATGCTTAAACAAGTGCCTTTCATTTAGACAATATTTCCTATTTCATCTAAAGAGTAGTTAATTATTACAGGTTCTGAGAGCGTCTCCAGCTGGAAATTGTCCTCACTGAATAGCAAAACCAAGCAGATACTAAGATTCAGGTTTCAGTGAGTTCCTAAGTCAGTGTATTAGAGCACATGCCACATAACTATAATTCACTAGTTTGGAACTGCTGTAGATGATCATGTTATGCCATAGGTCACCTGAGGTCTGGCTTGACTTCATGAACACTGCCGACATGAGACAAGTTAAGAGGAGTGCTTAGTGGTAATACTTGGTGACATTAATAACAAGTTATCTAATAGAAGAAATTAGAAATTTAGGGTGCACTTATCTCAAAATGTTCATGGAAGAGCCCTGGTTGGAAGGGACCTTGAAATGTTCTTGCCTCCATTCCTCAGTCTTCCACCTCTGCCCCTGCTTGGAAAAATGTCTCCAAAATTTTGCAACAGTTTTTTCAATAAGATGTGGGTTAGACCTTGAGTCTGGACTGTCAGCACAGTGTTTTCTTTAGAGATAACAGTGCAATTACAACATCATCCAGGCATCCCTAATGAGGAGCCACTGAAGGAGCTGGGAAAAAGAAGACTCAGCAGAGACCTTATTGCTCTCTACAGCTACCTGAAAGGAGGCTGTAGTGAGAGTGGGGTTGGTCTCACTGTTGACAGGTGACAGGTGAGTGGAAAAAACGCCCTAAGTTGGTCCAGCAGGTTTACGGTTGGATATCAGGGAAAACTTCTCTTTAGTAAGGGTTGTTCAGCACTGAAACAGGCTCCCCAGGGAGGGGGCTGAGTCACCACCCCTGAATGTGTTTAAAAATCATTTGGATGTGGTGCTCAGGTACAGGGTTTAGCAGTGGGTTGTTAGAGATAGGGCAGTAGGGTGAAATTGAGGTTGGACTTGATGGTCTTGAAGGTCTTTTCCAACCTGAGCAGCTCTGAACATCCATAATATACTGTAGTAAAGGGAAGCAGAGCCTTGCTATAAATAGTAAAGAGATACTATATCAATTACCAAGCCAAATGCATACAATAAAGAATGAGTGCTAGAATTATAAATCAAAACCTCCACTTGTATGCAAGTGGGGACAATAAGGAAGCCACTTTGAGTAAAATCAATCAAGATGTTTCCAGGAAGGCTAAGTGGTAGCTCTGAAATGCTGTTTGAAATGAATTGTTACTATTAGTTTTTTTTGGAAGGTTTTGTTTAAGCACGTTAGGATTGACTTAGGTAGTGGAATAGTGATGCTATGAGGCAATGTAAAAGATAGTGGGGTAGTAATGCCATGAGGCAATGCAATGTCTATTTAAAATAGCAGGAACTATTGAACAAGATTTTCAAAATCCTTTGTATGAGTCCTGATTTAGATTATTTAGTGCTGGTCTGGTTAGTTACAGGTGGCCATTGTAGCAAACGCTTGGTGAAAAACAATTCCCTCTCTCTCCATACATCTTTGAGAAGATCAGTAGCTTGATAGTCATGCTAGAATAGTGCAAATCATAGAATCAGGAAGGCTGTGAAGGACCTCCAGGATCATCAAGTCCAACTTTCATCCCAACATCTCACTAACTCCTAGACTATGACCTCAAGTGCTATAGCTACTCGTTTTTTAAACAACTCCAGGGATGGTGATTCCACTACTTCCCTGGGCAGCCTGTTCCAATGCCCAACCACTCTCTCAGTAAAGAACTTCTTCGTAATATTCAGTAAGGTCTCCTCTCAGCCACTTCTAGACTAAATAACCCCATTTCCCTCAGCCGCTCCTCACAGGGCCTGTTTTAAAGACCTCTCCCCAGCCTTCTTACCCTTCTCTGAACCTGCTGCAGCAGTTCAGTGTCCCTCTTATACTGCGGTGCCCAAAACTGGACATAGTACTCACATGCTGTCTCAAGAGTGCTGGTTACAGTATCATAGTAATGATGAGGCTGGAAA
>VZRI01003615.1:0-20559 GCA_013397515.1 Upupa epops | reverse complement strand
GACACCATTAACCACCACTCTCTGTGCTCGTCCATCCAACCAGTTCCTGACCCAGCGTAGAATATTCCTGTCAAAGCCCCTTGCTGCCATCTTAGCCAGGAGTATATCATGGGAGACCATTTTGAATGCTTTACTGAAATCCAGGTACACTACATCCACTGCCTTCCTCTCATCAACCAGTCCAGTTACTTGATCATAAAAGGAGATCAGGTTAGTCAGTTACACAGCAGAACTACTAAGTGTAGTCTGTGGCTGGAGCCCTACTTTCTTCATCTTTTTTTGAGATTTTTCAGGTAGATGGGATTCCCTGACCCAGGGTAACCTGAGAGAGGGAGGAAGGAAAGACCCAATATGGATCAGCATCTAAGAGTGATCTAAAAGCTCCTAAATGCCTTATAGACATTCAGGGAGATATCTGGCCTATACAAGCCTCATGGAATCCTGGTGGGAACTGAAAGGATTGAGATTCTGAGCTTGATTTAAAATTCTACAGGGAACCCATATGACGGGGTCTACATCTCCACGTCTTGCCTCTCATCTGAGACTGTTACACACAGAAAAGCCTTTTCTATTTAATTTAGACTGAAGTAGGGCTCACAAAGTCCCACTGTACCTCTACCTGCACTGTGCATATACAGCTAGAATTCAGAGCAGCGTACAATCTGCTGAAAACACAAGGATTCCGAGATCGTCAGGTGCATTAGGTGAAGTACAAAGAGGTACCAAAAAAAACCCCAAACACCTTTGTCAAAGCCCATCGTCTTTCTGAAAAGTTTTGCTTGCTGTTCTGCTCTCAAAAAGCAAGACATACATGGAATTTGATGAATGTTTGATGCACCAGGCCATTAAATCCATACTGTCACATTCTTCTCCTGTCCCTGGCTGGCTCCACCATTGTATCTCCATTTCAGCCACCCTAATACTCCTGAGCCTTTCTAGTTCAGCTTGTAGCCTTATAAACTCATCTTGCAGCTGTTCTGTTCAGTTAAACAGATCATCTACCTGCTTACACCACACACAGCCTAACACTGGCTAGCAATGGAGATGGTATCATTAGGAGGTTCTTGCCTGACTGGTGCAACCTCCCTTCAGGTAAGTTGGTCGTGTGACTCACGTACTCCGGACCACAGGGCAGAAATTGGTTGCTCATGATTCCTCGTGATTTCTCCATGGTCAAGCAGAAATTGCCACATCTCACAACAAAAAATAGATTCTCTCATGGGTAAAGCCATGAAGGGACATGACTGAAGGTGCTGATGGAGAATTCATGGGAGATTTAAATGTGGTGAAGCCAGAAGAAGAACTCATACTGCAAACAGCAAGACAGCTCTGTTTATTGTGTGATTCTGTCATTCTGTGCTTCTGTGATTACAGGGGCACAATCACCTTCCTACTCCTGCTGGTTACACCGTTCCTGTTACAGGCCAGGATGCTGTGTGGCTCCTTGGCCACCTGGGCAAACCGCTGCCTTCTGTTCAGCCAGCAATCAACCAACACCCCTAGGTTCTTTTCAGCCAGGCAGCTCTTCAGCCACTCTTCCCCCACCCTCTAGCACTGTTGTGACTGAAGTGCATGACCGGGCACTTGGCTTTGTTAAACTTCATCCCATTGCCCTCAGGCCACTGCGCCAGCCTGTATCTATGATGTACAACCTTTCACTGATACAGAGTAGATGTTATTTATTATAATGATTTTGGATGTAGTGACAAGAACTGCGAGTATAATCCCTATAGATAACTCTCATTTGTGGATCGTACTTACCACTAAATTTATACCTTAAATTCAACTAATTTAAAGTATAGCAATTCTGTCTCAAAATAATTGCATTGCTGATACCTCCTCAGTAATAGGGCTGTGCATGTGGGCTGCTGCTCACCGTGACTTCCTGGTACAGCGATGGTCAGAATTCAAGAACCAAACATTGATAAGCAAAGGTGTGGAGGACCAAATTGGCAGGGTGTAAGTAATGCTGAGTGTACTGTGCTGCTTTTGTGTTTAATGCATGGAACAAAGTAAGGTGGTTGAGAAAGTGAGATTACTGGCACTGGGGGAACGACCTTTCTGACTAGTGCATCATTTAAGATTACACTTTTTAAAACTGGGCAAAGTTACTAGAGAGAAAATGTTGGACAACTTCTATATCATTTAGACATGGGTGAGAATTAACTTCTTAAACCAATGTCCTGCCTTTTAACTAGTGTGGAGCCATGTAAGAGTCTACTGTGACTCAGGAAGGCACAATGCTGGTATTTTAAAATAAGTGTGTCACAAAGCAAGCCAGTGAACTAATGTGGAAATACAGTTCATGCATGAATTAACTAGCTACTAACTAGTAGTTTTCAAATTGGTGTGTTCTGGTTGATGACTAATACGTAATGTGCTTAAGCAGAAATAGTGGTTAAAGCAGATGAGGTCCTTACTAGAAATACATGAACTGCTGAGATTCTGCTTGTGTGACACCTGCTGAAGCAATGCTTTTATTGCTAAGGCTTTCAGTCTGGTGATGTGGGAGGAAAGCACACGACACTGCACCTAATGATATTTTAAACCTGTCAGGACTAAAATGTTACACAAAATCTTTACGGTGAAGGTGCAAAACTGAGTCAGAAATCTAGCATTTCAAATGCATTAAGATCAAACAAGCTGCCAGGAGCTGGGTCATTGCTTTCAGGAAGATGTTTTCAGGAGAATCGTCACAGAGCTTTGTGATTATTTTGTGTGTGTTTAAATAGGCACATACAAACACCATTTAGAGGAAGAGTTTTTTTATTGTGGAAAGGCAAACATAGGGAATTACCCCTAGCACACTTCAAATCCTAATTTTCTGACATTCTGCCAAAGGTTTAATTGTTACAAATCTTCCGCTTGTCTTGCGTCAATAGTTCTGCCAAGCTGGAAGACAAAGTGCCCTTCTGGGCTCCATACTCCTGCTAACTCAAAGCAGTCTGAGTCTTTCTCAGCAGCAAACTGTGACAAGGCTTCTGTTCTTGCTGTCCTGTAAATCAGGATGGCAGTGGCCGCATGGCCCTATCATACGTTGAGCACACAATGGCAGCCGTGTCAACCAACCAGCAGAGAACGCCCTCCTCCTTCAAGGGCTTTGGCTTTAGGCTTTTTTCTGTCTTTAGGGATAGCTCACCAATCCCAGAGTCTCCAGGCTTGTGGTGATCAAAATAACAGTTCCGCTTGCTGCGTGGAAGAATCAAGCCTGGTGGTTCCTCTGTGTGCTTGCTTGCTTTGGGATGTGGACTGGGAAAAAAGCTTTCTGCCAGCATGGCCGGAGCCGGCCGGCAGCAGCTAGGATGTGCTGCCATCGCGTTCCACTGGCACCAGGATGCTTTAGGCGTGCATCATCCCAGCTCCAGTAGGTGGGGTTGGCCAAGGCCCCCTAGCTGGGGGGCTGTGGCCTCCTCTCCCCAGGCTGGGACCTGGCTACCTGGCCCCAAAGGGTCCTGGGAGAGGGGAAAGGGAGGAGAGAGAGAGAGAAAGAGGGGGACGGAGACAGAGAGAGAGAGAGACAGACAGACAGCGAGAGAGAGAGCGCAAGAGAACTGGTTAGATGGATGAGCACAGAGAGGGGTGGTAAACGGTGTCGCATCTAGTTGGTGACCTGTTACTAGTGGTTTCCCCCAAGGGTCGGTGTTAGGTCCGGTCCTGCTCAACATCTTCATTGATGATAGATAGGCAGAACTATAGGCTGGGNCCCCTCAGTTTAGGAAGGATGTGGAGGTGCTGGAATGAGTCCAGAGAAGAGCAACTAGAATGGTAAAGGACCTGGAAGGTCAGCCCTGCGAGGAGAGGCTGATGGAGCTGGGTCTGTTTAGACTTGACATTAGGAAAAGGTTTCTCACTGAAAAAGTGGTCAGATTTTGGAACGGGCTGCCCACAGAGGTGGTCGGGTTGCCGTCTCTGGATGTGTTCGAGGTTAGGCTGGATGCAGTGCTGAGTGGCACGATCTAGATGTCAGATGTTAGGTTTACTTGGTTTTAGTTTGGACTGGATGATCTTTAAGGTCTTTTCCAGCCTCATCATTACTGTGATAAGACTGTGAGAGAGAGCAGTGTCTTTTTATTGGGGTGAGGGGCAAAAGAAGGAATGCTGCTGCAACTCCTCCACTCCTACCATTACCCCCTTAAAGCTACCCCCACCTCCAAGTCAAACCTGCTCTTAAAACATAAACCCTTTTCTTTCAGTTGTGGGGGTCTCCTGGAGCCTGTCCTTTGCTCTAATGAGCATTAGGCCACATGTAAATTAGGTCTCCTTCCATTTGAGCATGGGCTGTATTTTGTGGTAAAGGCCTACTGTGGTCTTGTGGATGAAGCAAGGGGTCTTCTTCGCTGTGAACTTCTGAACCCAGTTTCTTGCACAGGCTCAGTGGCTTCCTGCCTCTCATCATTTCTTGATGTTATCACCAGCATTCCTTGTATGCCTGTATAAGGAAGGCATCTGACCCCTTGTCTTGAGGATGAGGCCTCCACAGTGGATTGGATACATCTGGTCTAGTTTCTTATCTTGTTTAAGGCTGGCTTCATCTTCTTGCCATCATACTTAATGAATAACTACTTCGTAAGCTCAAGGCTGTGCTTACAGCTTAATTGGTAATTGTTTTCTAAATCTAATGTTATGCTTGCCCCATCAGTCAGAAGCCACCTTGAGGTGGAGGGGAGGGGGGAGTGTTTCCACCTCCCCCATGGTCTAAGCAAAGCATGTATATTATTTTTGGGAATAAAGAGAAAGGAAAGAAGAGATAATATAAAAACCTATTTTTTCCTAACCTAGAACAGGTGATCATGCTGATTTCTTTCCTTTTTGAAGCATAGGAATTTTCTAAATACAAATGTATATTTCATTTTTATTAAAATATTGTTCTAATCCTTGTAGAAAGAAAGAAAAAATATTCTTTTTTTTTCCAAGGTCTTCAAGAGTAGATTGGATAAAGCCTGGAGCAGCTTGGTCTGATCTAACAGCTGGTGTTGCTTTGAGCAGGAGCTTGAATTGGAAGCTTCCTGAGGTCTCTGCAAGCCTGGAAGTGCCTCTGTGTGTGTTCTCTTTGCTGAAGTGTTGGACTGTCATGCAAATTGGACTCTGCAACAGTATGCACAGGCCTGTTGTCGCTGTGAAACAAATTATGTGTCCTTAGTGGAAACTGTTCTTTTCCTCCAGTGATGGCAGTTCTCTGCAGTGTCTGACATTTCTGGGAGCACAGCCTGTCACATCTTGGGTTAAGGAGGAGAGAATTTAAAATACAGGAAAAGCCTGTGTGACACAATACTATTTCTTCTTTTTTATCTCCATGCTCTACTGTTCAAACCCTGTGAAATCTGTACGTAAGGTTACAGGATTGAAGAGATTATTGATTGAGAAAGGTGTTTGGTGTATTCCCCCAAGATTTTTAAGTAAACAGGGAAGACACACATTAGTCTGAAGTGCAGGGTGTAGCCTCTGATGTATTAGACCATGATATATAAAGGCTTGTAGGAATGTATCTGTGGGAGATTTGTACTCTCCAGAGAGCATTGCTGCTTTCAAGACATCACTTTGTCACTAAAGATTAATGAACTGTTTTAGAGAACTTCTCAGAATCAGCAGGCCAGAGAGACAAAGTGTTGCAGGATCTGTGGTGAAGGCCTTTAACAAAAGGGAACTGCTGCTGCTTTTTATGTGAGTGAAGAATGGCATTAAATTAACTGTAAGATTGCATTTGTGTTGAGCCATCTCCCTTTGTGTTTCCAAAGGGAGTACATTTGATAGAGGCAAGTTGTTGCAGCATCATCTGCGTATGCTGTGAGATTGTTGTTTAATGAATTTAAACGTTACTTTGGGAGCTGATCTTAACATTTCTGTTAAAATTTTAAATCATTACTAAATACATCTTTGGTGATTTTGCTTTACAAATGTTACAAATAGCAGAGAACCGTAACTGAATTGACATAACTGTGTAATAGCTGCATCTGAATCCTGTTAAGGAGTATTACAGGTTAGAGCAGGATATGTGGTGGTGTTCAGTGTGCAGAACTGAAGAAATTAATGTAATAAATTTGCAAGTTATCTGCAGGACATTATCAAACACTTTGTATAGGGCAGCATTTAGGAAAGCACTCTGATTTTGTCCACTTTTCCAAAGTGGACATCAAAGAGTTCTTGGCTGTTAATTGCCTACAATGTAAGTTAAATTTTAGAAAAGCATATAGGGTTGTCCAGCTTGATTAGCAATTTAATTTTACCTCCTAAAATCTGTCTGACTTAATGCTCTGGTCTGAGCTTCTCGGCTCTTGCCTTTTTCTGTCTTTAAAATGGAAGAGTTTATCATGCTGAAACTGCTGGAAATCTTGCCTTAGTGCTGTTAATAACCATACTTACTCCATCTTTTTAAAGAACTGTTAGGCTTCCAGTAAGACTCTCTGAGAAGTTTGGCTTTGGCCCTCTCGGTACAAAGAATGTTTTCACAGAGACAAGATTTTATTTATCTCAATCTCACAGCTAGTATTACAGTACAAGCAAAGCAAAAATAAATAGTGTTCTTAACTATGAATGAGAAAAATCTTGAAAGCCAGAAGACCCGAGGTCCATGTTGACTGTTGTAGGATTCTGTGATCCTGAGGGAATGATGGTAACGTGACAGAGAGATGGTAGCAGTAATACCTGAACAGGTATTTGAGCATATTTAGAAAAATGATAAATAAGCGTAATGCAGGATTCCTTTAGTGCGTCTGTTGTGGAAGTTATCTTGAAGAAGCTTACCCATTGCAAATGGAAGAGACAGCTAGTTTTGAATCTGAGAGAAAACCCTAGCAAAATTATCTGCTGAGTATAATAAAATAAACATAACAAAGTAAATTCTTTTGCCTGTAAGAATGATGCAGTAAAATATTAATGTACAGTTGCAGGCAGCGCAATGTAGTGGAATTACAGAACGGACTTATTTTTGTTAGAATTTCTCAGTGGCACTAAGCAGAAACACTTTGTCCAAAGCTCAGATAATCAAATGTCTGTCAATTATTTATTTAACTTTTTCATACTGAAATTAAATTGGTATTTGCTTCATCGAGATAACTTCATGGCTTGTTCTGGTGTTTCTGAAAGGAGGATTGTCATCACTGATAATGTAACGGTGAAAGTATTAACTGTTTATGTTTTCAATGGTTTTTGTCAGCTCATAGTGTTCCCACAACTTCATCACTTAAACCAGCTCATAGTTTCACTGTACCATCCTAACATATAAACATGCTGCCATTCCTTTGCAAGCTTGAAGCAGCTAGAAGTGACTGTTCAATGGGAGGGATTGGGAATTTGCTTGTTATTTAGTTTTGATGCTGGTGAATTACTGGTATAACATACACACCAGGAAATTTAGACATCGTCTTGAGAATACTTACAGTTCTTTAGATTGTAATTCTTGGGGCTAAAATATTCAAAAATTGTGATAATTGTTAGTCGTGCAGTGAAACCATCTGGAAGGTGTGGCTAAAGTACGTGACAGAAGACTTCTTCAAACGTCAGCAGGCTGTGTGTTAAAGGGAAGAACTGTAACTGTTCCTAAGGGTTTAACAGGTTTTGTAATGGGAATCCAAACTCTCCTCCAGCCTCATCTTTTGGCAAAGTCTTGAAGTCTAAATAAACAACCTGTCCTAGCAACAAAACACTGACTGAATCTCAAACTGTTTTGTTCTTGCTAAATCTCAGCTTCTGTTGGATCAAACCCTGCAACTGGGAATTCAGGAATTTGTATACATATGTCTAGGTGTGGAAAGGTAGCTGGAGCTAGTTAATGTAATAACAGGCTTGTTAATATCACCTTTGTCATCAGAATCTCTTTACATTGGTGGAGTGACATGTCCTAGATACAATAAATAAAAGTTTGGGTTTATTTAACCATTTCAATATTCTTCTTGAGTAATATTGCAAAGCACTTCATTTTAAGCATATAATAGATATTTTTAGATAACACCTCTTAATTTTATTATTAATTGTGCACATTGTTCAGAGGATAATGGCGATGATATGAAACAACATGAACTTGTCAGTGCTTTCCATTTCTAAACATATGTTAGCAGTTAAGGAACCTATATTCTTACCCTGCAGTTGTATTTTTTTTTCAGTTAAATGTATCAGTATGTTTGTGTTTATTCATTAGATTACCGTTTTCAGTCCAATGCCAATCAATATTCCTCCTGTTATCAAGAGACAGCAAGTCAGAGAGAGCTCAAAGACATACGGCAGATGCCTTTTCAGTGGAATGACATGCAGCTTGCTGGCTCAGTAAAAATTCAGCTTCATAGGTCAGTTTGGGTGACTTGTCAGAAGTTAAAATCAAGTGTCACAGTGCCTTGCTAAACTAATTGACAGCACAGGAATGGAACCAGCTGTAACCACTTCATTTCATTTCCATGTTGGCTATTGTCAGTAGTGGTAAGGAGGCAGAAATCCATGATCTTGTCACTAAAATAGTAAGCAGCATCTTACCACAGCTTTCTGTATCAGTAGTAGGAAGTTTATGTCTAGGAGTCAAGCTCTGCTGACAGTCCCACACGAGTCTCTTGCTTGATTCGGTAGTGATGTGTTTTTCTGAGAACTCTGCAGGAGATAAACAGCCCAGGTTTTTTTATTTGTTTAGATGAGAAAAGAGAAGGGCTGATGACTAATTCCAGGGCAGTTGCTGCAGAATAAATCATTAAGCTCACTTGTTGAGATGTTTTCCTTTTTGTAAAGATTGAGGACTTGTGATCATACAAGTAAGAAAAACCACCTGTTTCCATTGGGAAACAGTTACCTGGATGCATATCAGAGATTGCAAGCCAGTGTGAGAAGTGGGGCTCAGTAGACCAGGAGTTCAGTTTGAACTCAGCATAAGGTTCTTGATGTCCTTGTCTTCTCTTTGAAGCAAAGATTTACAGAATGTTAAAAACAAATATCTTTGGAAGGGTGTATGATGGGATTTACTTAGACCTTTCTTTGCTGTCACCCATTTTTTCAAGAGTTCATTTGACTTCTGTGTAAGTCACTATGTGGTGTCTCGAATGTTAACAGCAAACTTCTTTTATGACTTTCTTTGACACAAGTGTGAGAGAGGTAATGATGAATCAAATATGTTGTAGTGATGCATTTTAAATGAAATGAAGATTGAATGGATTGCTAGTTAGCGCTTGGGGAAAGATGCTGCTGTTTGAAATAGGTCCTTGGGAAGTTGATTTAGCTTGAAACGTTCAGGTTTGGATTGTTTGATACCCGTTTCAGTAGAGAAATGTGTGTGTTTCTTGCAGTAGAAAACTGTATGTTAGTGTTGACTGAGTCTGAGCGGGGTGTAGGATTAACATTTCCTTCTTTCTTCTGAAGTATGTAATACATGCAGTACAGTAAAATGCATTTTTCACTGTAGATATTACTTTTAACCATTTACTTAGTGGCACTCTTTAAATATGTCATTGACAGACAGCTTTTAACATATAAATAAATATGGCTTATAGGCAAAACCTTCAACTTCCAACATTTTTAAAAATGGAGTATTTTAGTCATAAAAATGCCATATTGGGTAATGTAATAAAGTATTTGTACAAGTTAGGAATAACCAGGAAAACTATGAGAAGTGGACTCCATTCACTACTGACGAGTAGAGATAAATAGATACTTCAGCTCCATGTTGCTATGTGTTGCTGAAATGTGCTGTGTTGCTTCCACATTTTTTTGCCTTCACATTTTCCTGATTTCATTTCTTCTGTGTTGTTTCAGTAGCTGTGCTACAACTTACACCAACAGGGATGTAAGCTTGAATCAGTCCCATTTGATGTGATGTGTAAGAAAGAGCCATATTTTTCATGGTGTTTTTCTCACATTGGACCTTGACCCGTGTGCTTTGAAAAACTTCACGTCCGGTAGTGTATTCCATTAGTGTCCTCCTGTTGTGAACATTCATCGAATGTATTTCCTTTTTTGCCTTTATCCTTTTTCCAATATAAGGAGGGGTCTAGTAGTATACATTTCAGTTACTGGCCCAGGGGTAGGTTTAGTTAGGGTCTGTGTTCTAAACTTATTAAGCTAATAGTAGGCACCAACCAGTGTTTTTGCTTTTGACTAAAGAAAACTTGTCCTAAGAGTATGAATGAAAATCCTCGTGAGTGCCACTTGCTAGATTTTACGCTTCTCTACACAGTGTCTTCTCTTTATTCTTTGGAGTTGATGAACATTAACTGGCAACTTGTCTGTCTATAACAACTAGAGTTGTATAAATATAAGTTTAGATATCCCAGTATGTATACATTTTCAGCAGCCAGAAGTATTTGCAGACAAATACCACACAAAGAATGTTCAGGATGAATGTTACTCGTAAATATGATAATATGAATAAAGCAGTTTGTTGCTTTTTAATCATAGGAGAAAATTTGTGTTAGAGTTAACTTTGTCTAATAGTTACTGCTCTTCTGTTCATTGTGTGAATTCTGTGATTCTATGATTGTGTGAATTTTCTGTTACCAAAGTTTATTAAATTTAAATCTAATTGAAGAATTTGTGTTTTTACAGAAGAAACAATGTTTGCCTATTTGTACTCAAGAATTTGCTTGTATCTTTGTCTACACTAACACGAGTACAGCATTTCAAGCTTCCTGTGAACCTGTTTGTATTTGTACAGTATATCCCAGTAGACCAGGTTGTAAGGGACCCCAGGGATCATCGAGTCCAACCTGTTAAATTAAAGGGATACAGTTGAAATGAGCTGTCCCAGTAGCCTCTCAGGCAGAGCCTTAAAATTGTCTGTAATTGAGGAATCCACACCTTCCATGGGAAGACCATTCCAGTGCAATTGCTGTCATGGTGAAGTATTTTCCTCTGGAGTCCAATCGGAATCTCCTCAGGAGCCACTTGTACCCATCACCACTTGTGTTTTCTATGGGACACCCTTGTGAAAAGTGAGTCTCAATCTTCTTGGCAGCTACCCTGAATGTCCTGGTATGTGCTGATAAGGTTCCCCCTAAGACTTCTCTCAAGGCTGAACAAACTCAGCTTTCCAAGCCCTTCCTCATACGACAGGTCTTCTGGTCCTTTGATCATCCTTGTGGCCCTTTTCTGGAGCTTCTCCAGCCTGCCCACATGTTTTTTGTGTAGTGGGGACCAAAAATGAACAGTGGACTCAAGGTGTCGTCTGACCAGTGCTAAATAGAGCGGGATGATGTGTCTCTGCATGTCCTGAAATTGGTACTGTTGTGGTGTCTGCCCGTGGAATAGAACACAAGTGCTCATCATGATGTTTGGTTTTGTGTTTCTGTCCACTCACTGTAATTTCTGCCTTGGTGTCAGGCTTTTAAAGTGGTTTCACTCCTGGTTTGTCTCTATACCTATTTCTGACAATCCCAATCTGTGAATTAGTATGTTAAGGCCCTGCAAATCAAAGTCATCGTTCACTGACTGCTTCTGTTTCTCTATTTTCTTGTGTGCCCGACCCCTAAATATGCAAGGTGTTTGTGTAGTTGAAAGTTTATCATTAGAATAGAGGGTGATTCCCATACATAATGTGAGTTTCGCAGGCTTGCTTCTTGCAGTGCATCTGACAGACGAATGTGTTCTTCAAGTATAAAGTGTCTGGGAGTACTTCAGGGATGTTTGGTACCTGCATAGCTCTTTTACATTACTCTTTGATTTTGGAACCAGATGCCTCAATACTTTTAAGGAGTGAATTGCAATTTATGTGACAGGTTTTCCTTACTAATCAGCTGTACTTGTTTTTAATAGTAATTTAATTTTAAACCAAATTTTGAAAGCTTTTGTGTGTTTTATAAAAAATTATATAATGTGGCCTGTTTTGACCACCAGGAACTCAGGTAATACCTATCTGAAAACTAGGACCAACAGATGACAAATAATTTTTAGCTGGAACACTTGTTCTGTTTCTGGAACACAGTATGTTTGATTCTGATCTCCAGACTGGTGGCTTGGCTTTTCTTTCAGCTATATCAGTGTTCCAAATTTAGTTTTATGTAATGCATTTTTATGCACTGAACCATACATGTTTAGTTCTCTTCCTCTTCACTTCCTCTTTTGCTGAGATGTCGAGAGAACAGCATGTTCTATGTATCTGCCAAACATTAATACAAGTAGATTGTTCCTTAGAATAAGAATAAAATGCAACATTCAAAAGAGAATCACAGAATGTTAGGGATTGGAAAAGACCTCAAAAGGTCATCCAATCCAATCCCCCTGCAGGATCACCTAGATCCAGTTGCACAAGAACATGGCCAGGCGGGTTTTAAATGTCTCCAGAGAAAGAGACTCCGCAATATCCTGGGGCAGCCTGTTCCAGTGCTCTGACACCTTCTCTGTTCCAGCTTATGCCCGTTGCCCCTTGTCCTAGCATTGAATGACACTGAGAAGAGCCTAGCTCCCTCCTGCTTTCCATATTTATAAAGATTAAGGAGGTCACCCCTCGGTCTCCTTTTTTCCAAACTAAAGAGACACAACTCCTTCAGCCTCATCAGGAAGATGCTCCTCTCTATCATCACATGTGGCTCTGTGCTGGACTCTGTCAATCAGTTCAATGTCCTTGAACTGAGGGTGCAGTTTCTACAGCTCATCTAATATGTGTTGTGATAAGGTAATGTAATGAAGAATAATACATTTTCTTATGGGCAGTATATTACTGAACATTGTCTGGTGTCTAGTTATGAATCAAATACTGCAGAACAGAGAGAAAGTGTAACTGTAAAATTCTTCCAATGCAGGTGGAACACACTTGAAAGAAAGGCTCTTTTGAAATCGGGACTCTCATGATCCAGTGGTGTGGGAGGTGAAGAGATTTAAGATTTTTAGGAGATTAGAATAATTACCAAGTCAAGATATTTGGTAGTGAAATAACTGGAAAATTATTCTGGGTGTTTGTCTGCTTGTAACTAGAAAATTCTGTGTATGTTTGTGACCCTGTATACAAACTGAGTGGTAGACAGTACACAGCAATTGCTGTTCAGGCCTGGGGGCTCAGCAAGTGGAGATGATTGTGTAGCCTTTAACCACTGCAGAGAGGCAGCAGGTTGAATAGACAGCATTGCTGTTTTGTGTTGACCAAGAAAGAATGCTGTAGCTCTCCACAGCATGTATTTCTCCTCACTTCATGTGAAACTGGTGAGTTGTTTTGAACCTGATGTATGTGAGCTCTTCTGGAGAATGACACATAAAAAATAGGTGTCTTCACCATGGAAATACACATCTTTGTAAAGGTCCAGAGTTCGTACTAGTTCACATCAGCGCACACTGTTCTGCAGAAGAGACAGGGTCAGTTAGTTTCAAGATGCTGTGCTTTTGCTTAAAGAAGTCTGCTGGAAGAGCCAGATGTAGCCGTATTCCCTAATGCATGTGTTTAGAGGTGGGCTGTGTGCATTTTAATGTGAATAATTACACCAACATAATTTACACATTTAGAAAATCACTTTTGAAGTTAGAAAAGACAGTTTTCTGAGTATTCAGGCATTGGTAATAAAGGCTTATATGTCATTTGGGTTTTCATTTCTATTTGCTGTTAATACTGACTTGAATTCATTTCACATAAGTGGAGGCACTTCTAGATGTGATATGACCAATTGAGATTCCTGTGTCTCCAGGGGGAGAATGGGACGAATCACACCTCTGTAGCAGTGGAAGATCTGTAGTGCATTTGCTTTCCCATTCATAGGAAGGTACTTCTCTGTGTACCTTTTGTGAGATCTAGTGTTTATCAAGTCCTTGACTGTTCTATGAAAAATACAATTTCTAGAAATGTACACTTTCCTTTTTTTAAAATTAAATTTCAATGATTTATTAGATTTCTTGTCTTTTTGGTTTTTTTGGGGGGAGGAAGTTTGTTATTGTCCTAGGTTAAAATGAAAGGCTGCCTGGCCTCAAGGAGACTTTTGGGTTGATGCCTGCAACCTTCAGCACACCAACTACCTCAGATAGAATCCATCAGGCAATGAAGCAACTTAGGGAAACAAAAGAGTTTTATAAAATCTGTATCTAAGAACAGGAAGAAGAAAAGTTTGAAGAGCTGAAACAAACAAAACAGAAATTGTGTCACAATGCCATTGCACCCATTTTGTGAAAAAATGGGAGAAGAATTCTGTAGCGGTCTTTGGCTTCAGGCAGAATCCCCTGGGGGAAGAGACACTCACACACTGCAGCAAAAGGGGGAACCAGCCCAATTTCTCTACATTTTGCCAAAGGTTTAAGACTCACAAGTCCTTTCAGCTTCTTGCACAGACAGTTCAGATAGCTGAAAAAGCACATGCTCCTTTGGACTCCTTTCTTCCACTTACTGAAGCATTCCCAGTCTTTCTCAGTAGCAGCAGTGACAACAATTTATTTTTCTGCTGTTCAGTAAATCAACCTGGCGTTGACCACTTGGTCAAACATCGCAGCCCACAGTGGGCATAACAGCATGACTAAGATACCGCTTGCTGCACAGCCCATCCACGTGTTGAGAACAAGATGGCAGCTGTGACAGCAAACCAGCAGGAGCTACCATCCTCTGGGGTCTTGGGGCTTTCTTACGTAGGGTTAGCTTACCACTCTGACATCTTCAGGCAGACTGATGGCAAAGTTGTGCTCCGCTTGGCATGGGCAAGGAAGCAGGTGCTGGCAGTCTTGTGCTTTGCCCACACACCTTGCAGCATAGGTGTAGGAAGGGCTGCCAGAACAGGTGGGGCTGCTGCCCTCATAACCTCTGTAGTGGTGGATGGGCAGGACTGGAACTGCTTTGCTCCATTCCATTTGTGGTGTCCCTGAGGAAGGGGGCCGGCACCCACTGTCTGCCACAGCAGCTCTATCCCCAGGGAAGAGTTCCAACAGAAAAGAGTGAAAATGGAAATGGGTCTTACTTTTAAAGAGGAATTTCCCCTGACTCTCCTGGCTCCAGTTTAACTGGGAGAGGTGGCTTCTTCCAACCCTCCCTGCTCTAATTTCTCATTGAGGGGAAGGGAGATGGGGGAAGAAAGAAAATGTTGCCTTTACCTGCACAGGATTACCGTGCCAGTCCATCTCATTTCTGAAACTGCAGTATTTATGAGAAGTTCTGAATAGTGTTCATCTGTCAAGTGTATCTCTTTAATGAAACTGCTCATCAAATGCAGTTGTGGCAGCAGCTTTTTAAGTATTTCAGCAGAAAGATCACTGTGTCTTTGCCAACAGTAACAAAAACCAGTTTAAGTTGTGGTCTCTTAAAACAAGTAGCTAACAGGAAGCTATTTATGCTGTGTAATGCTTGTCTTGCATTCTGTTCCATTATGCAGTGGTAGAAATTAGTTTGTAAGAAGTGGTTGCTGTGGTTAGTTGTTTTTCTAAGTTAGGTGGGATTTCTTGTTTTCAAGTGCTTCTTGATGCAGAGATTCAGATTTTCATACTCTACAGCAACCTCAGGATTCACCCATGTTGCAATGCCAGCAGCTTTGGTTGGCAGTGTTCTCCTGTAATCCAACAGCACTATTTGATGAAGTCCATGCTAAAGACACATTCTTGTCACAGGTTGACTAATGGCCTCAACTGGTCCTTTGTGTTTGTGCCTGCCATCTTAAGCACACCAGGGAATGAAGCAACATTACTGAAAAGAAAATGGTTTATTGAACTCACACCCAAGAAAAAGAAAGGCAAAAACCCCAAACAAGTTAAGTCAACAAACAGAAACTGTGTCACAATGCCATTACACACCTGAGAAAACCAGGAAAAAATTATCTGTCACAATATCTGTTGCTCTCTTTTCACTTTCAGCAAAATCTTCAGGTGTGAGTGTGGCATGGCCAGCAGATGTCAATCAGATGAGCATGTCCCTCAAGTAGCAGCAGTATCTCTCATGTATATACTTCAAACCCCAGTCTCTTGGCATCCTGCCGAAGGTTTAAGACTCACAAGTCCGTTTGTCTTCTTTGGCACAAACAGTTCAGCCAACCAACAAAGGAAAGCAGCAAACACACTTCTGGGACAATTTCTCAGTCACAGCTGTGACAGAGCTTCTCTGCCTCATAGCCAGAAACAAAGCCAGTACGCTGGTGGCTGTGTGGCTGCTGCCCTGTGGGGAGAAAACACTGCTGGTGACATGAGCACTGCCCCACACTTGGTCAAGGTGGCAGCTGCAGCTGCAAACCAGCAGGAGACTCTCTTTTTCACAGTTGCAGGCAGCGGGGGAGTATAGCTCGCCATATTCTGATGCCTTCAGGCAAATCTGCATGTGGTAATCTGCATAGCTCCTATTTTCAGCAGCAGCACCACACAAGGCGATGGTGGTGGGTTCACGGGGAGGGGCGATAGGCATGCTGCCACTGCTGTACCGTATCCAACCAGTGGGTTTGTACCCAAATCCAGCATCACTCCCAACAGAGCGGTGGGGACCAGTAGGCTCCGGCGCCACATTTCGGGTGCTCCTCCCACCTCACCACCATCATGGATGGGGAGTGTGCTGCCCAAGACATGGGCAAGCAGCTTTGCCTGTAGTTCTGTCCTGAGAAAGACAGCAAAACAGAAGCGGACTTCTGCTTTATAGGGGACCCTTCTCTGCCCCCAGAGGCACCACTGTGGCCCAAGGTGGGGCAAAAAGAAAAAATACTGTGCTTACCTGCAGAAAATCAGAAACCAGAATTTCAAACCATAACTGTTCTAAATCATTACAGTCTGAGGCCTGCTTGTGACTTCTGTAGAATAAGCAAAGCCAAATAGTGGTTTAAGGCTGTTCCTCCTCCTGATACTCAGTACTCTTTCACAGCCCTTGGCCCAGTGATCTGTGATCAGACGTACAACTCCTCTCTGTATTTATGGAGAGGTTTTTTTAGTAGAGTCCAATTTATGATTATTCTGCCTGTGTAGTAGGCTCTACAAAAACACAGTTTTTGTAATTATATTGTTCTCTACTGCACAAAAGATTCAAACCTCGACAAAGAATAGTGCACTGTATCAAAACAAAGCAAGTCTGATAACACTGCAAATGTTTACCCAGATCCTTAATTGTGCTCTCCTAATTGTTCCACTGAAGTAACTAGAGTTATTTCATCTGTAAAATTAAGCAAAAGACTAGAAGTCTAGTACAGAAACCTCAGAGGCTACCCGTTGATTTCAGTGTCCAGGGGAATCTTAACAGACTTTGAAGAAATTTTAATTCAGAGGAATATTTGAGTGGTAACTTCAACTTAGAATCACGGAAGACCTTTAAGAACACTGAGTCCAACTGTTAACCCAGCACTTTTAAAGTGCAGTGATACAAAGTGCGAGAGATACTGGGCCTGATCCAGGGTTTTGTTGAGTGCAGTAGAGACCACAAGATGAATTCAGGTCCGTGAAGGGTTCTGTTTCGTAGAATTCCCGGGCTTGCTACAGAAATCACTGAGTGTTAAGCATCTAAGGGTTTTTCTCCATTTCATTTTTACATAAGGCCTCTCGAGTCCTTCATAAAATGTAAAAACCCCATCTTTCTTGTACTATTGTTTCTGTTACGCGTGCACAAGATGTTCAGCACCGTGAGAATAAATAAATGTACTTGTGGAAGTTCGGAACAGAAATGTTTGCTTTTAAGATCCGTTGCAATGGATAAAAGAGTGTTTGCTGTCTGTTTCAACGCAAACTTTTGTTTTGTTTTTGTAATCGTAGGACTATACCTTGACAATGTACTTTCAGCAAGCGTGGAGGGATAAGAGGCTGTCGTATAACGTAATACCTCTAAACCTTACTCTGGACAACAGAGTAGCTGATCAGCTGTGGGTTCCTGATACCTATTTTCTGAATGACAAGAAGTCATTTGTACATGGTGTCACTGTGAAGAACAGAATGATCCGTTTGCATCCAGATGGGACAGTCCTCTATGGGCTCAGGTCAGTAAGGACAATTTCTAACTCTTGCTGCCTTTTATTTTTAGTCTTTAATTATGTCTTGAAATGAAAACCCATTCTTTGCCTTTATTGTTGCTGTTCCTTTTATTGCTGCATTGTATATAACTGCTGATATTTCAAAAACTATTTAAATATAACAATTGTAAGACTGAATACAGATTTTTTATTTTTAATATGAATTTGGAGATAAATAGCTAGGTATAGTCCTGTCCAGAAACTTGTATTAAGAACAGATAAGATGGTAAATATTATTTTAAATATTCATTTTGGAATATAAAGCCAGCTTTAGAACTGCTTCCTCAAAGGAATTGAAATAAGAAATAAAATGGAAGGAAAAAAGAGCTCTGAGAGCTGAATTGATGGTTTAACTAAATTATATATTTAATGAGTATTCTTGATTACATATTAAATTGGATCGTATGCTACCAGAATGAACCATTTTTCTGGTTTTCACTAATTCTTAAAATGTCTATTAGTGTGTTTCTGTCATTTTCAGTGAGATTTTTTTTGTCGTCTGCCTGTAACTACCGTCAAGAAGGATGCATATTTAACTTTGTTGTTTTCTGGCCAGCTGTAAGGAGGCTGTGTGGTCTTGTATATTCAGTTCTATTCTTATCTAATTAAGGGCGTCTATTACAAGACGTTCATCTTGGATGCCTTTCGGGGGTTTTCTGCACTTTAATGTGCGGGTGTTTCTGGAAATGCATCGCATGAACTACTTCAATTAATGAGACAGCTGAGCAAATACATCTAATCATGATTAGTATTAATATGGTTTTCTTTAGAGGCTTTTGTTTAGAACATCTTTCACTTGGGGGAGATGATCTGGGCTTTTCCTGGCTCCTTAGCATCTACTGCATTTAAGACATAGCACTGCCTCTTCTGGCTTACAGGTTATTTTTCTACTTTAAAAGTAAAGGAAGAAAAGTAAAGAGCCATGACAGATGCTGAAGGCAATAACATGATCTAGCTTCATCTGATACCCAGTGCAAGTATTCCTTCTTTTGGCTTATATGAAGCAAGAGACCAGGCAAAGAATTTTCTTAAAAACTTTCTTTTCCTTTGGCAGAAACTCAGACCCTGAGTTTCATCATGAAGTTGTTAACAGATACCAGTTATTCTCTTAGGGATTATAGATAAATATTTTGCCAGGTATAACTAAACCAAGTTCATGTTGATCTACAGATTCTGCTCTTCTGGGGTGGTTCTTACATTTATCGGATTGCATTGCATCCAGTTGTGTTTTCGATATGAGAGCCATTCCAGCTGTGACTCTGTGGCTTGTGAGGAAGTCTAGAGTCTTTGCTATTGTTCAATGAAGCCACAGATACTTGGTTCCTTAAAACATTGAAACTTTTTAATTACAGTGAAGTGACATAGGAAGAACTACCCAACACCCATTTGCATTGAGCTAGGGCAATAAGAGCATAGCAAAGACTTTTGACAATTCAATGTGAAACTCTGAAATGGTCATGTTTATTATTATTTTTTCAAAATAATGTATGAAATTATACCAAGGTTGATGTTTTCAACAGTTCTGCCTTTTTATTGCTCTTTGTGACAGATAATTTTCATTCTGACTGCTTAAAAATGTCTGTAGTTTTGAAGATGTTGGTAAATGGTAGGTAGAGTTCACAAAAATTGTACTGTAGAAAAAACGTGTGAATGCATTATTTCCTTTAGCAACTTTAAAACTATTCATCAATATCTTAAAAATATGGCAACTAAAAGCTTAGGTTTGCTCTTCTGTTTGTGTAGCAATTCTGCGTGTTCTTTATTTTTAATATTAGGTACTTGTTTATACACTTACAATTTTGTCTGAAAATGCTCCATATGAAATATTCTGGATCACTGCAAGAATGCCCTTTCTTGTCTTTTTTTGCTGAATTGATGTTGGTGCTGCTTCATTGCCACATGGAATAATTCCTGCTTTTCACAGAACATATAAAGCAAAACAGTTTTGATATCTTCTACAAAACATACTACAGATGTGATAAAGTGGTATTTTCTGTACGTTTTACTTAAAGCTCTTTAATGTGTTTGGAGAAAACATTATTAATGCTTCGATCCTTTCTTTCTCAGAGCTGGGTTTTTTTCAGTGCTGGAAGTCACAGTGCAAGTCAATCCAAAAAGGTTTTAGAAGAATTCTATTTGTATTCTGTTGTAGAAGTTGCATGCACCCCAAAATAAAGGTATTTAGAAAACTTTTCTTCTAGGATAAGAATTTCACATCTAGAAGTAGTTTTCTAGTATTCCAGTATAGCCAGCAATCTCCTGTTTGTTGGTGTCAACTCTTATACCCTTTCTAAGTCTGCTTGGTACATTTCAAGTTTTCTCTTTGCCCTATAGGGTGATAGCAGATGAATGATGGTTGTGAATCCTACCAGCATTCCCTTTTGCTGAAATGAACTGTAGACTGAGGGCTGCACTGAGGTGACTGTCACCCTGTACTCCACCTACCTATCACAAAAGATTAGAGGCTGCCTTTGTCATGTACTGCAAATACATACTTGACTAACAAAGAGTGGAAGGACACCTCTTGTTTCTTGAAGAGGCAGCACAAGCAAAAAAGTGGTCACACATCAAGCTATGACAAGAAAAGTTCCTGATTTTGACCATAGTATAAAGTCCACTTTGCTTTCTAGTGCAAGAGTGACAGAACAGCTCCTAGTCCTACGATGAAAGCTATCAGGTCTAAATATTAACAAAAATAAATAAATTATTTTTCCTTCTTGCA
>VZRI01003614.1:23196-37049 GCA_013397515.1 Upupa epops | reverse complement strand
CGTCGGCCCCCACCCCTCTCTCTCACCTGGGCCGCCGCCCCGCCGCCAGCGCAGGCACCAACCGCCGCCCTAACCGCCCCGCACTGACGGTTTGAATCCCCGGCGCCAGCCAATCACAGCGAGCTTCCCCCCTCCCGAGCTTCTCATTGGTCAGCGCTCACGGGGCCCTCTGAAGCCGAGCAGGCGTCATGACTGTTGTGGGCGGGGCCTCTCCGCTCCCCTCCGCAACGGGCGGGGCCCCTCTCCCCGGCTCCCTGAAGGCGGCCGGGCGCCATCTTTAGTGCGGGCAGCCCCTGCGTTGCTTAGCAACAGCGTAGGCCTGGAAGGGCGCGGGGTTGTTTTGGGGTGAAAAACCCAGTTTCTAGGCTGAATCCCGGTTTGCAAACTGAGGCGCCGTTGGGATTTGAAGCAACATTGACCCAGGGGATGGGTGGGACCCACAGGACTGAGTCTGCCCCGGTGCAAGGGACTGTAAGGCCTGGGCGAGGCGCTGGCCGTGGCCCATGGTGGGGTCGGAGCGTGGATGCTTCACCGGGATGTTGTTGATTAAGTGTTCTTGGATGAAAAATAGGATGTTTTACCTCATTTTTGCCCCTCAAATTGGGAACGACCCCACAGGCCAGAACCCCATTCCAAGTCATGAGCCTGGATGTTGGACGGGAAAAGGGATGAAACCCAAACCCAGGGATTCTGGGGAGCAGAAGGGCCTCTTCGTAAAATAACAGCCCCACTTTTAATCTTCTAAATCTGAACTAAAACAGCCGGTCAGTGAGGAAGGGGTAGGAGCGATTAGCGAGCAGAATGAAAGGCTTCCAGTTGCCCAGTGTGGAAGGGTCGTGGTGAAGCAGATCAGGCAGTAACATCCACCCAAAGGGCTGGGTTTGGGCTCTAGAGTCCACTCACACTTAATTAATAAGTGTTAATTCGTAAGAGATGGTAGAAAGCCTCTAGGTCCTCTGAAATTTAACATTAATGAGTCTTCACTGAGGAAGATCGACATGATTATCTGTTTATTGGTGGAACTGAAGCCCAGCAGAGACACAGCTCATCCTCTGAGGTCATAGCAAAGCAAGACATGGGTTTTGGTCTCCAAAAACCCTCTTGAGACCCCAAAACATCTCTTGAGGTTCCTCAAGGCTCCTGAGATGCCAAAGAACCTTCTAAGATCCTTCAATACCCCTTGAGATCCTTCAAGCTCACTTGAGGTTCCTCACTTGAGATGTCTCCAGAGCCTCTTGAGACCCCAAAAGACCTTCTGAGATCTCACCAAAACCTTTTGAGGTTTCTCAAACCCTCTTGAGACCCCAAAACATCTCTTGAGGTTCCTCAAAGCTCCTGAGATGCCAAAGAACCTTCTAAGATCCTTCAATACCCCTTGAGATCCTTCAAGCTCACTTGAGGTTCCTCAAAAGCTCCTGAGATGCCTCCAGAGCCTCTTGAGACCCCAAAAGACCTTCTGAGATCCCCCCAAAACCTTTTGAGGTTCCCTCCTTGATATCCTCAACCCCCCCAACAACTTGGGCTGCAGAAAATCATCCGCGACTCCAGTTTACCCCAATCTGGAAGGCAAGATGGAAGCGAGCGGTTACCCCAGGCACTGCCAAGAGCTTCTTGTCCCTCACAGCCCATCCCAGCACTTCTCGTCCCCCCATTTCTGAGGAGGTTCAGCTGTTTCTCTCTCAGCTCCGGGGCCTCCCGCAGCTCCTGCCTGTAATTAAATCTTCGCAGCGAAGCAGGCACGATTGGCAGATCGTTTTTACAGGCAGGCGCCTCGGTTCAGTGTCGCCCTGCAGAGCTTCAAGAGGCTTTTTGGTTGCTCCTAAGCAATTTCTCTTCTCTTTTCAGTTGTCATCCGCGCTCTCACGCCGAGAAAAAGGCAAATGATTTGCCGTTATTGCCCCTGCAGTGCTTGTACTGCTCAGGCTACCGGCTTCTCCCTGCTCTCCTGTCCTTACGGGCGCACGCTTCATGCTTCCCAATTCTCCTCACGTTGGGTGGGAGCTCCAAGGGCGTCGAGAACCGAGCACCCAACAAAATAGAGCTGCTCCAAACCCCTCCTCTCCCTCCACCACCACCACCACCACCACCACCTCGCCTGCTTGATCGGCGCCTCAAAGCCTCGTAGGGTTTTTCCTTCCTCCTTCCCGGTGGCTGCGTGATGAGAGGTCAGGAGCACCTTCCCAACGTGGCTTTATTTCAAGGGAGATGAAAAGGCGAAAGGACTGGGGGGGGCCTTTTCGGGAGCTGCTTCATTGCAAAGCAATTATGTTCTCTTTTGTTTGTGTGGGGAGGAGAGGGAGAGGCCTTGAAATGTCTCATCTGGGAAACCGTTAATAGAATTTATGCTAATTTGATGATTCCGGCGATTACTGGCGGAAGCACTTCACATTTTCAGGCAGCAGAACCGCTCCTCCAGTTCCTCCCGCCATCTCTCTCTCTGTTTGGGGCCTCAGCCCCTTCACCTCCATCCAGCCATCGGAGCCCCCCTCTCCGCTCACAGACCCCGCGATGTGACAGGGTAGGGGGTTTGGCAGTGACGATGCCAGCGCATCCCAGGCCTCCATCTGTCGGGGCGGGATGCGAAGCGACGCGACCAACCCTACAATAACAGACCTTCCCCTCGAAGCCTCGTCCTCTGCTGCAGCTTCTCGAGCACCGCTCTCTCTCTCTCTTTCCCCCTGTCTGCCCGGCTCCTGCCTAATTAACTCCACAATCGCAAGCCCATTTGTGCAGTTCTGTGCTCAGGGGAGGCCGTTATTAAGTTCCTTTTAATCCAAAGGCAGTTGGAGCCGTTTGGGCTTCGCATACAGCTGTAGAAATAAAAATGAGAGAGGGGGGGAAAGGGGGCAGAACTAGAAACTTGAAGACAAAACCCCTTTCACCCGAGGGGACAAAAGAAGGGCAGACACGCTGATGTTGGGCGCTCTTCTCTTGCTGTGTTCACACGGGATGGGCTGCAGGACCGGGCGAGTCGGTAGAGTGAGGCCAACCACCTCCAGCCTGGGTTCAGCCAGAGGAAAGTGGACTTTTGGGGCAATTCATTTCTCATTCCTCACGCCTGGCCCCGAGCCGCAGGCCGGCAGATGGCATCAGGCTCATGCCGCTGGGTGGTTGCTGCGGGCCCTTGGCCATCGTTCATCTGCGTGAGTTATTGCTCGGTGCATGGAGCTGCGAGGAGGGAGGTGAAGGAGCCGCCTTGATCCAAACCCTGAAGCGGTTTTACGTGTGAGCTCTCTCCAGCGTGAGCCCAGGGTGATGGGCATTGGGGTGAAGAGCCCTGGGCTGGGATGGGCTAAACCTGTCCGCAGCGACACGGGGTGCTGTCCTCGCTGCTCCTCGAAGCGAAAGGGTCCATTAATGTCAGCAGAGAAGCCACGGCCTTACCCTGAACTCATTAAAAAACAATGGGAGTCTCTATTGCCTTAATCTGGCTTTTAATGAATGACCCCTTGTCGCCGGGAGCGCAGGGCAGTGACAAAGGACCTTTGTGGGCTGATATTTATGATTTCATTTAAGCCAGGGAGCAAGTTAAGGGAGAGGGCTGGAAAATAAGAGCCGAGCTGATGTTTCCTGCTTTAAACTCAAGGGATCTTTATCTACTTTTTGTATTAAAACACTTGTCATCTCTTAAATATTTGAGCAGCTCGCAGCCAGGAACGCTCCCACGCTGGAAGGACACGCTGGTCACGCTCGGTGACAGCGCAGGGAGCGGCTCCAACTCTGCCCAGCCCTACGCATCCCTCTGGGGATCTGACACTGGGGTAAGAAGAGAAGATCTCGAGTTTTCTTAAAGCCCCCACAGCTACACAGAGAGCCCTGCCGCGAGAGCCCGCCACCGGCTCACGGGGGGCCGGCGTGGAGCCCCCTAGGGCCGAGTGTAGCCACCGGTGCCCAACACCCCTCCCCGTGCCAGCAACTTGCCAGCGCTGATAAATTTTTGCCTTTTCCTTCGGCAGACCTCGGCGGCGGATTAAGCAGCTGGGAGTCTGGAGTGTGAGTGCGTCCCCTCTCCTTTGCCATGCAAACAGAGAAAATTAATCTTCCGGCTTCCTCTGATATTTGGGCTGAATTACAAGCTGGGAGCAGAGATAAAGGGCTGGCGAAAGGAAGGTGCAGGTACAGCTGAGAGCCCGGCTCCCTGGCACAGCCCGTTGTCCGTACAGATAAGGGCTTCTCCTCGCGGGGTCATGCATAATTCACTGTTACTGCCTCCCTCTGTCCTGGTCATCCCTCTATCTCTCTCTGCTTTCCCTGCTACAGAACCTGGAAGGCTCCTTGTCCACGGGAGCCAAAGCACACGTGTGTGTCCAGATGGACAGCAGTGACAGACAAAGCTCAGCACCATCCAGCTCTCTCTGGCAGATTTGCTCTGGGATGAGGTGTTTGATGATCTTTTGAGGTCCCTTCCAACCACTAACTTTCTGTGATTGTCTGATGATGCCTGAGCCACCAACGTCCCATACACAGCCCGGTGATTCCCAACATCAGTCCACACAGAATCACAGAATGATTGAGGCTGGAGAAGACCTCTGAGCTCATCCAGGACCCAACATCATCCTATCTACCAGACCAGAGCACTCAGGGCTACCTCCACTCTGTCCTTCAACCCTCCAGACACAGGGTCTCCCCTACTGCCCTGGGCAGTCCAGTCCAGGCTCTGAGCCCCCTGTCCATGAGGAAGGGCTTCCTGACATCCAACCTAACCCTCCCCTGGCAGCTTCAGGCTCTGCCTTCTTGTCCTGGCACTGGTTGCCTGTGAGAAGAGTCCAACACCTTTCCTCACTACAACCTCCCTTCAGGGAGTTGGAGAGAGGGAGAAGGTCCCCCCTGAGTCTCCAGCCAAACCAAACTAGCTCCTCCACATCTGCGAGGGCCCGGGCTGCGATTTCCTTACACCAATCACATTCCAGCTTCACTAACCCCTCTGCCTCCCTAAATCCCTCTGATGTTCCAGCCTGATAGAGGTTACATCCTGTGGGACACCGGCCCTGCGTTAGCAGACACCAACTGCATTTTATGTGGTAGATCATCCCACGGCTTCTCCACACAACTCCTGACAGAACTGTGCCACACGGAGCCCAAGAGCCGCCGACGTTTTACATCGCTGACGAGGTTTTCCGTCACCACTGAAGAGTTTCTTTTCTCAGAACAAAGCAGAAGCAACCCGGTCACTCCCAGCCAAACTGGGAACGTAGACACCTGCTTAATTATTTTGGCTTTGTAAATGAAAGCGGCGCCGTGAGTTTAATAACCACTGCTTGGGAGTAATTGGGCCGATTATTGTATGGCCCAGGGGGAAAATTGCAGCTTGTTATCTCCAGGGAGTGGCATTAGGATCCGGGAGATAATCGGAAGGTTATTTGTTGCACTTTGGATGACATTTCCTATGGATTTAAAAGCGATAGCGATCAGACCGCGTTACCAGAGCCATCCCCCCAAACTGGAGAATCCAAAGACCTGGATAATAAAGCTGCCCAGGAGAGCTGCTCTTGCAGCAGGACAGCGGGAACAACGGGCAGCCGTGAAACATCAGAGCTCAGACACCACCACGTCTGAGTGACACTCTTCTCTTCTATAATTTGATCTTCTTATAAGAGAGGTGACACTCGGGATGCTGCCCGAGAGGGGGCAAAGTGGGGGATATCAGCTCTCACAGATGCTGCCAACCAGATCTATAGTCAGCGATAAGGTTGCTCGAGACCTTCCCTCCTCTGGTTCTTCCTCCCCAGTCCAGTTGATCGCCTCTGCCTGTGCAGCCCTGAAATTTGAGGCTCAGACAGGAGCAACCCTCACACGTTTGTTTTGACGGTGTGGAGACCGTCAGCTCTGGCCACGCTCCCCATGCACAACATGATCGCTCCTCATGAGCACTGCAATCGCTCCCCACAAGCACCCCTGTGATCCCCACGATCACTCCCTAGGGAGTTGGAGAGAGGGAGCAGTAAGCACTGTGTTCGCTCCCCGTGGGCACTGTGATCACTCCCTCTGAGCAACAGGATCACTCCCTGTGGGCACTGTGATCATTCCCTGTGAGCACTGCGTTCACTCCCCGTGGGCACCTTGATCAGTCCCCAGGCACAGCTGAGCTGTCCCCACCGCTCTGAGGTGTCTGTGCGCCATCAGGTAGCGGCTTCCAGCTCCCAGAAGGTTTCTGAGCAAAGGGAGCCAGTTCCAGCAAACCCAGACATAGTGGGTGGGCAAGATGCCGGGCACGAGCCCAGCTGTGGCTCCCAAACACTGGCCCTTCTCTTGGCACCTCAAACTGTGCTCATCCAGCCTGAGAGAGGATTTTCAGGGAGGCTGAGCCTAGCCAGAGCCTCTGGTTCTCTCTGTGTTTCAGGTTTGCTGCACAGGAGCATCCCCACATCCTGGTTTGAGACTCAGAGATGACACGGTGGCACCCCGGCACCTGCACGACACCGGCGACAAGGATCCTGCCAGGCGCAGGAGAGCGCTGAGCCAAGAACAGGCTCCGCTATCGATCCCCCAATCAATGACAATTGAAGGCCTGGAAATGACAGCGGCTGTTCCGAGTGCTCCGTTCCCACCCAGGGCTGGGTGCGGGGAGGAAGGAGCTCACTCCGAGCTTCGGCAACCATCCAGGGCGGGAGCAGGGATGGGAAGAGCCGCTCTTGCAGCAGGTGGGTTGTTTAACAAATTGGACGCAGGACGAGACAAAAGGCAGCGAGGAAGGGGATCTGGCGGGGCTGGACCTTTATCTCCAGCACGTTGGCAGCCAAATCTTTGTGCAATATTTATCAAGGGTGAGCGGGCAGGAGAATTGGCAGTCGATGCAGAAGTGGGGAATTAAAGCTACTGCCATCCTTATCTCCCAGGCAGATTTGCAAGGAGAAGGGAGGACGGCAGCTGCCAGCCAGCCCAGGGCAATCGGGTTTGAAACTGTCTGTGGATTTAACGAGTCCAAACTTTATTAGCTCAGCTGATGGGGAGCAGAGCACGAGCCCTGCGGAGGGCAAACCAGCACATCCGCAGCCTCCGGCAGCTGGAGCTGAGCAGGGTACCTCCAGGAACAGATTTTGGCTGGAACATCTCTCACATCAGCAGGCGGCAAAGCTGCCCCAAAAGCACCAGGTAGAGGACCAGCGGTTTGTAAATCCCAGGGAAATTCACTTTGAAACCAGGGAGTGGAGGAGCTGACACTCTTCCCCCTGAGACAAAGGCAGGAGATGCTCTGCCCTCGGATATGTTCACAGCCAGAGCCACAGCTGGCTGGTGGAGCCCAGGCACTGCCTCGCACCCTCCCCTGCCCCCACATAAAAACGTCCCACGAGGCAGAGCCGGGAAATCCGCAGGGATAGAGGTGGATACGACCTCGATGATATCTGCAGAGCTGCGAGCTGGTGTGACAAGGGGTTTTTTCCTCCCCAGGGAGGGCAGTTCTGCTCCCACAGCGACCACCCAGGTCCCCTGGCCCCTCTGCCTCCTGCAGTGACGGATGGTGAGCGGGTACTGCTCCGTCTCCATGATCCCCTGGGAATCCCCAGCTCTCACATAACATAACGTGCTGGTAATTAACTCACTGATTGGCTTTGCTTTTGCTGAGATTGCACGTTCAAGATGGGCTCCATCTGCTCCCTTCCATGGACTCGGCTGCCCGGGGAGGGTAGCAGACCACCACCCCCCCCGCTTATAATGAGAGAAACGTGATTTCTGTAAACTGGGGATGGCAACAGGGCTGTACTGGGAACCAGTAACCACCCTCAGACATTGTCAGCGGGACCAGGCTGCCCCAGCTCCACCAGCCCTTACACCACACAGCAAGCTGATGCCAACCAGCCTCATCCCCCAGGCACCCCGCAGCCCCAGCTGTGCCTCCACCAGGGCCACCACGGCCACCAGCTCCGCTAGGTTGTTTTAGGGGGTTCACATCTCTCTGTTTCATTTCTCTGAGGCAAAGCAGAGCTCGAGAAGCCGAGTGAGAACCTCAATTTTGAAGAAGCAGGACCCCAGTCTGTCAGGTGGCTGTTGGAAAACAGAACGAGCTGCTCTATATGCCTGGAGCATCTAGTGCTCCGCTCCCTCCTCACACAACACGATTCCTCCGGGAGAAATGGGACACAGACACCGAGAAGCAGCGACACCAGAGCTACCGCCCTTCCTAGGCAGATATCCCCCACTTTGGCCTTGATGTGGTTCTCACAAATCCTCCCCAGGTTGTTCCAGCCACTGTCACCGAGCCACAGCAGCAAATCTGGGCTTAGCTGGGAGCCAAGCGGCACAGAGCACGTGGCGCTCGCGGGTCCCCCAGCACCCATCTGCGCTGCCTTTGTCTCCTCAGCCTTTGAGCGCTGCTTTTCCTCCTCTCTCGCTGCAAAGCGACGCATTAGTTCCAACACTGCTTTAATTTGTTTGCCAGCTTGGAGGGAGCGCAGAGGCTCCCCGCTCCCATCACAGCTCTTTGGGGGAGGTTTGCGCAGCGGCGCTGTTAACCCTCTGGGCTCCTGCGCGACGACTAGAGCTGCTGGAGCGCGTTTGCACACCCAGGACCCACGAGCTGCCAGTCTCCATCCCAGCTCTGCGGCGCTCGGGGCTGCAACGAGGACGTGGCACTTCCCAGATGGGGGGGATCCATTTCCCCTTCCAGCTAGCCTCAGCGTTTCCTTAATGAGATGAGTTTTGTTGTGACCACAACCGGTGTCAGAGGGAATAAAAGGAAATGTGATCGGAACGGGCTCCATGGCAGTGACAAGGACACGGGGACAAAGAGCTGCTGGCAAAGCCCAGGCAGCGCAGGCAGGGAAAAGGCATCGGAGGAGCGGGTCAGTACAGTGGGGACAGGCTGGGTCTGCCACCCAGGGAACATCCTTTCACCCTGCATTGTCCCAGCACCTCATCTCTGGGTTCAGGGGTGATGCTGGGACCTGTGGCCACCAGCAGGATGGGGTGTTTCTTCCCACACTGCTCCAAACCAGCCCCCGATCCAGATGTGAGGGGCACAGAGAGCAAAGAGCCATGAGGGGTGGCCTTGAGCTGCTGGCAACACAGAGCTCCTGCTGGAGCCAGCACCCAGTGCAATGAGGGGGTCTGGTCTCTGCCTCACACCTCCAGACACAGGTCCTGTCCTCCCTGAGCATCTTCAGACCCTCCAGCGCATGGAAGCAGCCCCTGGGCCGGGTGTTCCCTGCAGGAGAGGCTCTTCCTGGGAACAGGGTGAGATGAGAGATGGCAGGAGCCCGCTGAGGTGGTATCGGTGCGTGAGGAAAACGCTTGGGAGCAGTTGGTGAGCAGCAGCCTGTGGTTTTGCATCGCCTCGTGCTAATTGCTCCAGTTAACGAAGCCACACGCCCGCCTCAGTGACTTCCCGCAGGGTTTCCATCCACCTTGGGCTGGTGACGCGTTGCTCACGGCTCTGGGAAGCTGCTGCTGATCCATCGCAAGATCCCAGGGTGGCAGAAAGAGGTGGAACAGCCCTGAAGAGGCTGTAAAGAACCCGACAGCCCCAGAGCAGGGGAGGCACCCCCAGATCTGAGCAGGATAAGCAGCAGGAAGAAGAAATCCCAGCCTTTCAGACCCAAGTGTGCAGTAGAGATGCTGAGATGTAGTTCATCCTGAAGCTGCTGGTGAGGTGATGCCACTTCCCCACAGGAGAAGGACCCCAAGGAGACTCTTTCCTGGAATTTGGTGATGGTTCCTGCTGCCAAATCCCCAGGAGAGCCCAAACCACCTTCTCCATCGCTCTCTGTATCTCCAGGTCTCTCCCAAGACCACAAGGTGCCTGTCGTGAAGCGATTCGGGCTCCTTTTCATCCCGAGCAGAGATCAGAAGGTTGAAGTCGCAAGATGTCAAAATAAAAGTCAATTATTGAGGAAAATGAGTTTAAAAACAACAAAGAAAAGGAAGAAAAATCCCTATCGGCGCGAGGGAACTCGTCTGATTTCTCACCCACGCAGAGCACAGCGATATTAGTGCCTTTAGCTGTGGTTCCTAAAAGCTTTCGTGGCTTTATTAGCAGCTCCTTGAACAGCTTGTCCTTTTAATAAGCCCAGGCCTGCAGACAGTGGATCTGCTAGGGGAGATCCCATAAGGACTTGGTTAACCCGGGCAGAACCCGCACGGAGCGTCGCTGCACTCCCCCGACCCAGCAAACTGCACGTCTGAGGCAGGAAAAGGTTCAAGCGCATGGGGGATAGAGAGACACTGAGACAGAGAGAGAGGGGGGGGCCAACTCTCAGCCAGAGCCTCAGTGGCACCCAATTAATCTGCGCTGCCGGGTGTCCTCGCCTTCCCCCGCCAGCCCGGTTCTCTGCAGCCTCCGGCTTTGGCCACCGAGGTCTTTAATTATCCAAACTGCTGCCCCTCACAAAATTAAATGCCGCTGAGGATGACTCAGTGTTTAATGGACTGGCTGCTCCTCGCACCGGGAGAGCCAAGCGGGTGCAAGGGAGAGCCGAGCACAACACAGCATCAATCAGGCGGCGACGCTCGGCGCAGGGGGCCAACAACCCGGCCAGCAAATTGCGGGTTTCAAAGCACTGCGTTTCCACTCGAGGTGACCCCACTGGTGATTCCCATGAGCGGCGCCCCTGCATCCCAGCTGGGTTTGAGCCCTTTGCATGCAGAACCGCAGGGGAGAGGAGGATACGGCTCGGTTTAGAAACCCCGCTGTGTCGCCTGCGGGATGCTCGGGGCTTAGGTGAGGTGGTTTCCTCTGGAAAGGTCTCTGAGATGGCCAGGCACGGGGTTTGAGTAGCAGGAACAAGCAGGAGCCAAGAAATCCTACGCAAGGCTGATCTCTGCCTCTGTTTGCTGCCCTGGGACAGCAACCTGCTCGGGGCCAGGCAGAGCCAGCAACGGCAAGAAGCTGCTCCGCTAATAACCTCGTTAGTTTGGCTTCCAGCAGATAATTAACAATGTGCTCATGAATTAGGAAGCTCTGGACCTCCACCAGGGTCTGCGTGGAGCTGCTCTGGGTTCAGCGCTGGAGCAAAGCGATGCCTCAAAGTCCAGTCCAGCCCAACGGAGAGGACCAACCCAACGGGGCTGGGAGAAGCAGGACCCAGCCCCATAACACAGAGCTACCCCAAGACCTGCGTGAAAACATCCTGCGCTGCCCCACAGGGCCTCATTTGAATACAATTTACTGCTGCTAATGATGCTGATGGTTATTTCCCCAAGCTAGGAAGTGTTTGGCCCCAAAATGGGCTCCTGGAAGCAGTTTCGGATGAGCAGGCTGTAATGCCCGAGCTGATGGAAGCAATTTGCAAGCCATTAGCAGAGATGGGCTGTGAAGAGATTCCAGAGTCACTCAGCCCAGCTTTGAGGGGCTTAAGTCTTTCTCCCAGCTCTCCACACCTAGAATTTCTGGCCTAGATGGGATGAGGTGATGGATAGAGCTGGGAGGGTGGATTCTGCACCAGCCTAGCTGAACCCACTGATACTGAGGGTCAGAAGAACATCTGGGTCTCAGCACCAAGGGTTAGAGGAATATTTGGGTCATGACACCAAGGGGTAGAGGAACATCTGGGTCAGAGAATGGGGCAGGTGATGCTGAGCCCCGACGCGATGCCTCTGTGGCCCTGGCAGCCAGCAGAAAGGACTCTGGTGGCCTTTTAATTACTTCTCTCACTTTTAATTACATCTCTTCCCCAACAAGACCCCAGTGTTTGCAGGGCCAGCCTCCCCCCCAGAGCTGTCACAGCCCAGGACTGGATGTGCTGGTGCCCAGCACCGGAGCACTTAATAGACCATTATGAACCAAATCCCTCCTGAGCAGCAGTGGGAGCAGATAAAGAAGCAATTTGCAAGCCAGGGCTGCTCAACCGAGGGAGAGACAGCAGGGCACAACCCCAAAACCAGCAGGAAAAGGCAGCTCTTTACCCCCTATCCCTGCCCTGGGGTTGCTTCTCCAAGGGGAAGGGTGGAGAAGGTGAGGAATCAGCCCCAGGTCTTGAGGTGTCCCTCAGCCCGGTGTCCCCGAGGTGATCCCGAGATAGCTGGGAGGTGCCTGTCTGCTAGAACCTGCTCTGGGAGCCTCAGCACTGCAGCACCTTCCCTTAATTACTTTTTTCATGCTAATTAAATCTGTGGGCAGCACCAGGGGAGCCCTGGCTGCTGGAGCAGAGCCAGGGCTGAGCACCCATTTTGCACAGGAAGGAAATGGCCACAGCAACTCAGCTTATCTTCATCCACCTCCTCCTCCTCTTCTTCATCCAGTTCCTCCTCTTCTTCATCTATCTCCTCCTCTTCTTCTTCATCCATCTCCTCCTCTTCTTCTTCATCCACCTTCTCCTCTTCTTCTTCATCCACCTCCTAGATCTACTTCACCCACTTCCTCCTCTCCTTCTTCATCCACCTTCTCGTCTTCATCAGCCTTCTCCTTCATTCACCTTCTCCTCTTTTTCACTCATCTCCTGATCTTCTTCATCCACCACCTTCTCTTCCATTCACCTCCTCCTCCTCTTCTTCATTCACCTCCTCATCCTCCTCTTCCTCATCCACCTTCTCCTCACAGCCCACCCCCCATCTCTCAACTCCCTGCCCACCCCTTCACTTCCCACCTTTAAGACTCCTCCTGCTACCAGCCATCACCTGGGGCTCCACACCCACCCCGGAGTCCTCAGCTGGCCCTGCTGCCTCTCCCAGCAGGAATTACCAGAGCCCTCACGTGGTTCCACACCCCCCATCCCAATGAAACAGCCTGGAGATGCTGGTGCTTCCCAGGCTCCTCCCGACTCCAGGGAGCAGCTGCATCCTTCCTGGCCAGAGGCCAGCGGCCAGGAATTTTCCTCCCATCCCTCCCCATCTCCTGCAGAAAAAGCTCTGCGAGTGTTTGGGGATCCTGAAAGGACCCCCTGAGCCCCCCCCGAGAGGGTGTTTTCCAGTCAGGGTGGTTTGGAGAGGCAGAACCTCTTCACTGGGGTTCTTGAAGGAAGCGAGCGCTTGCGGGAAGGTCCACGGGTGCCTCTGCTCTGGCCTCAAACCTCATCCCTCGCCGTCACTGCCGGTGGATTTACTGTCAATAAAACCACTGCGGAGGAAGATTTCTCATCTGGAAGGGAAAGAGTAACAAAAGGGACCAGAGGGAGTTAAAAAACCCCTTTTAAAATGTTCTTATCCCTTATCCCAGCAGCACATCCTTCTCCGGGTTTCTACCAGGAGCCCTAATGGAGCGACGGGATCCAGGCAAAGCTCTGCAGAGCCCAGTGGGGAAGGGGAAGGCTGGGCTGGTGCCAACCAGCATCCCCCAGCCTCACAGCAGTGTTTCTCAGCACTGGAGGGTCATCCCCCAGCAACGGAGGGAGGGGGATGTCCCTAGGCTCCATCTGTACCCCCTCCTCGAGCAAGGACCTGCTCTGGGGGAGGAAACTCCGGAGTAAGACCAAACCCAGGGTGTCCACGACAGGGGGTTGGAACCCTACGGTCCCCCAGCTGCCCCAGGTCCCAGCAGCCGTGGTGCAGGGGGGCTGGGAAGGCACCGTGGGCTGCAGCGCAGGTTGTTGGGGGTCTTTCTGCCCCTTCCCAACAGCTCACTTGGAATGGACTCTGAAACACTCTTCTCCACTTGACTGCGGTCACCGTACTGGGAGCACTGGGCACCACCAGCTGCCGTGGGGTGGAGATCTGCAGTTGGCTGCGTCCCTCAGCTCAGCACCCCCCAACCCAGGGCAGTCACGGGGGGGTAGCTGGAGGTGACGAGGGGTGGGAGATGCAGCATTGTGGGGTGAAACTGGGCAGCGCTGGGGAGGAGCAGAGCACCCAGCACCCAGCACTGCACCAGGAACACCCTGGGGGCACCCTGGGGACACTCAGAGCAAAGGGCAGAAGGTGAAGAGATGGCAGAGGGGCAAGGGCAGGAGCCTGGGGTCTTGTCCCCATGACAACGAGCATCGTGG
>VZRI01003614.1:2573-13781 GCA_013397515.1 Upupa epops | reverse complement strand
GCTCCACCCCAGCCTCTCCTTTGTTTACAGACAGCCCTGACACCGGGACCTTAAAACCTTTCACACTGATTCCTTTGGACTCTTCCCTGTCCAGGGGGTTTAATCCATCCACATCCAGGCTCTTGCTGGATCCGTAGGGAATGGGGAACAAGGTGGTGATGGGGTACAGGGTGGCAGGGAGAACAGGCTCTTCCCTCTCTGTTCTGCTGGGAATTTGATGGGACCAGGCTCTTCCCCCTCTGCTCTATCAGGGATCTGATGGGACCAGGCTCTTCCCCCTCTGCTCTATCAGGGATTTGATGGGACCAGGCTCTTCCCTCTCTGCTCTGCCAGGGATTTGATGGGACCAGGCTCTTCCCTCTCTGCTCTACCAGGGATTTGATGGGACCAGGCTCTTCCCCCTCTGCTCTACCAGGGATTTCATGGGACCAGGCTCTTCCCCCTCTGCTCTCCCAGGGGTCTGATGGGACCAGGCTCTTCCCTCTCTGCTCTACCAGGGACTTGAAGCCTCCTGTTTCTTCATCTCCCAATGACCTCACAGTGCAGGAAAGAGATGGGGAGACCCATAAGGAGCAGCTGCCCGCTGGGGCTGCGTAACCACCCGGCTTGGATGAGATGAGATTTGAAAGCCGTGATGTGCTGGAAGCTCCAGAGCAAGGGAAAGCAGCAAGGGGAGGAGAAAACACTGGATCAGAGAAGCAGTCATCTCTCTCCCATCCCGTCAATCAGCTCCACTCTGCTCGCATGAACTTGCAGTGATGGGGAAGGAAGTCACGGGGAGAACTCACAGACCTGCTAAGGGGTAACTTGTGGTGGCTGGGAACTCGCTGGGATGAGTGTCCACAGGGAATCATCCCAACTGATGGGAAATTAGCAGCCCCACAAACCCCAGTGACCCCCCTCGCAGCACAGGAGGGATCCTGCAACCCAGAGAACTATTAGTGGTACCAAAGGGCTCGATTACAGAGGTGCACAGAGATCCCCGGAGAGGATTCAGTGGTTGAGGAGCTGTCATGAAAGGGCTGGCCCCAGGGACAGGCTGGATGCCGTGGGGGGGGTCCCCCAGACCTCCCCTGAGACCACTGAGCCAGCAGTGCTGTGCAGGTGGCCTCAGTCCCCTTGAGGTAGCAGCATCAGCACCTGACTGGGCTGGCTGGCAAGAGCTGGGCAGAGCTGGTCCAGGAAATCTTTGAAAGATTAATGGAGTTTAAATGGAAGCATTTGGAGAGGAGATAAGGCTCATCTGATAGGAAATCGTACGGAACACCGGGAGCCAGGGAGACCCCGGGTCCCTAATGAAATCCCCTTAGCGCACTCCTTGCTGCTAGGGTGCCTTTCATTCCCACCCTGAGCTGCAGGTGCTGCCTCTGCACCCGATAACCCTGGGGCAGGATGGCACAGGGACAACCCCCCCTCTCCAACCTCCCCTTCCCTCCTTCCACAACCCCTGTGCCAGCATCACCCAGCGCTGCTTCATCACTGGGACGGGCTGCCTGAGCCTGTGGGGATGGGGTGGAGAGGAGGGCGGAGGTGGGGAATAATAGAGAGAGGGGAGAAAAAAGCCCTCCTTTTTAATCATCAATTTTTCTGCATTAGGATGTGACATGCTAATCCGCTGTGAAGCGTCTAATCTGCGGGATAAAGGGCCGGATAACACGGGCTGCGCCCGGCTTGGCCGGCGGAGCGAGCGGAGGCAAGGTGGCAGCATCTGATAACGGGTGGCAGGATTAGTCCCGGCAGAGATCCCGGCTGCCCGGGCAATCCCACCTTGCTCGGCTGCCCCACTTCTGCCTCTTGCCAGGAGTTGGGGATCTGCAGCCCCGGAGCCATCCCGAAGCTGCTCATCCTGCCCAAAGCAGAGACGGAGGAGCCGCAGGTTCCATCCTGTTGCTGCAAAGCTCTCTCCCCTGGGTCAGGGCTCAGCCAGGCCTGGGTTTTAGCTCTGTCCCCCCTGCCCAGAGCACAGCCCGGCTGCCCTGGGAGACACTCATCCCCCACCCCATCCCATCCCCATCCCACCCAACCTCCNGGGTCCAGGATAACAGAGCTGGCGATGTTGTTTTCTCCTCGCCTCCTCGGGGTTTGGTTTATCTCTATGAATAACTCCATCCCGGCTTTGATCTCCTCTGCCATTAAAGCGTGACAGGCTGTGAAATGTGCTGCTGCTGCCGTCAAATCCCCCTCCCGCTCCCCCCCCTCTTCCTCAAACTCCGCCGCCTCCGTGTTCCCCCGGCTCCGGGAAACCTCCTTTCCACGAGGTCCGTGACGAAGGGCCGAACCGCTGCGGGACAGCGGCTGAGGCAGGAAAACCAACCCCGGCTCCTTCCAGCATCCTTCATCCCGCACAGAGGGCATCCAGCATCCCCAGTGCCCAGCGGTGGGGGTCGGGGAGCCGGCGGCTGCATCCCAGCGTGAGCCGCCACGGGGGTTGATGTCAGGGCTAATTATAGCATCCCCCGTCCTGCTCCCCCGGCAAAGCTTTACCTGAGAGAGGGTAAAAATAACCTCGGGCGAGCAAAGAGCTGGAACGAGCCCAGCGACTCCTCTGGCACCTCCAAAACCCCACACAAAGCAGGGCGGCGACGCGGGGTCACTGGTTTGGCCCCCTCGGTTGTGGAGTCAGGACAGGATGTCCCGGTGCCACTGGCTGCCACCGGCCCCCGGTCACCTTCAGCCCGGCTCGAGTGTCGGTGATGGGGTGGAGGGTGGTAACTGGAGCCACTTGGCCCTGCCCGGCTGCTGGGAAGCAGCCCTGGTGCCCTGTGAGCTGTTTCAGCTGAGTGAGGCAGGTCTCCGGCCCCAGCAGAGAGGATGGAGGGTTTCCATTACAGCATCTCCCTCCCTCCCTCCCTCTCTGCTGCAGCTGCTCTCAAGGAGACAAGTTAAAACCTGCCCGTGTTGTGGGGTCAGATCAACGCCCCTCACTCACCTCTTCAGGGAGTCTACAGCCTCTCCAAGGCTAAATAACCCCCACAGGGCTTCCCTTCCATTTTCCTTCTCCTTCCTGCAGTCCCTGCACTGAACCTCTCTGGCCCAGAGCTGAGGGCACCAGAAAGCCCTCCCCAACCTCAGCCGGCTTGTTGCTGCTCGCTCCTCACCAAAAGCATCCTCTAGCTGGTGTGTGATCAGCCCAGTTTGCTCCCAGCTTGCTCCTGCAGGGCTGAGCCAGCCCAAAGCCCCCAGACCCCCTCCCAGGTGAAGCTCCCAGTTTGCTCCCAGCTTGCTCCTGCAGGGCTGAGCCAGCCCAAAGCCCCCAGAGCCCCCTCCCAGGTGAAGCCCTCCTGCCTCTGCAGCCCAGTCCAGCCCAGGGTGCAGCTGCAGCTCCTCTGTCCAAGGCAGAGGGTCAGGCGTGACCTGGTGCCCAGGGCACGGTGGCTCCCAGCCACCCAGTACCACCTCCCTGATCCCATTTCCCGGGATAAGCTTCCAGCTCCGCCTCCCTGGGTCTCTCCCAAAAGTCATGACCTTGCTCTGGGCTTTATGAAATTTCATCCCATGGCTCTGGCTCTCAGCCCCAAGGTCACCCACCCCATCCCCAGGTGCTGACAGCATCCCCAGCCTTGTGCCAGCTGCCAGCCTCGGGCTCCGGTCGAGAGCCTTGAGCCTGGGGAGCCCCAGAACAGCCCCTCGGGGGACAGCCCCTGGCACATCACTGGTGTTGGCTGAGCCCGTCCTGGCGGGGAAGCCCAGTGCCTGTCCCTTGCTCGAGAGGATGTTGCACCCTATCAGATCAGATTTGTTCAGCTTTCCTGGTGCCATCTGTTCGCCCAGTCTGACGGTGCCCGTGTCCACAAGCCGAGGTGTGAGCTGGCACTGGGAGGCTCCGCAGCACCCAGGGTGAGGAGAAGGCAGAGCAGTCAACCCTCCTCATCGCTTCCAGGCATCGCCCAGTGCCTCCTGTGCGTCAAAGCGCCGCGGGTTTAGCTGCACCCCTTCCCCTCGGGCTGCCGATGGAGGCTGCAGTGCTGGCTTGGGCTTGGTGATTGCTCTGTGGTCACAGCGGATGCTTTCACCGAGTGCTGAGTGCAGGGAAAGAGCAAAACCGCACCAGAGGGGCTGCGCTGCTGCTGCAGGGCTGCGGGGAAGAGGTGCCTTCGCTCCCGCCAACCGCAGGCTCCATGCCATCACCCTGCAGCTCCATCCCATCACCCTGCAGCTCCATGCCATCACCCTGCATCAGGACTGCTGCCTGCAACCCACGGCCCCAGCACTGAAGCCTGGGCTCTGTCTCACGGGGAAGAAGCACCCCTGGTGCCTCTCAGGGCTGGGATGCAGGAAGCGATGCATCATGCGCTGGCTGGGCTCTGCAAGAGGAGGAACCGCCACAGCAGTGCCCAGATCCTGCCCAGAACCAGTCCTGGCTGAGAGGAGGATGGACCTGGCACCACTGGAGGCAACACCACAACACCCTTCGGGCACCATCCGCAGCGCGACGGTGTCACCGGTGGCTGGGGACAACCTCTGGCTCCAGCTGCCCTGAGCAAGAGCCCAGTGAAAGCAGCATATGGCAGCGCCGGAGCAGCCTGGCACACAGCGGGCAGAGCCTGGCAGGAGCAGCCTTTTGGGCTGCCAGGGCCCTGGTGCCCTGCAGAGAGGATGGGGCATGCGGAGCTGGTACCCACAAGCCTGTGGTCACTCGTATTTGCTGGACCTGGCAGCCCCTTGGACCCCTCCTCCTGTCATCCCCCTGGAGCTCCCACAGTGTTGGAGCTGCTGGGGTCAGGGACATCGCTGCTCTGTCCTGGCAGCCGCAGCCCTGGGTGGTCCCAGGGGACCTGGGGAACCCGCAGAACCGCCCCTTGCTCCTCCTCTCCTCCTCACTGCTCCTGATATACCTGCTCTCTCCATCCCCTCTGAGCATCCCTCCTGCTCACCTCTCCCTCCTTTTCCCTCCTCCGTTTCTTTCCCTTCCACCTTCCCTGCTCAACCCCAGCCTCTCTCCCCTGTACCCTGAAGAAGAAGCCCCCCAGGCAGTGGCTGGGCAGGGATCAGGAGCTGGGACTCTTCACAGCAGATCCAGGACCCCCACAGCAGAGCCAGGACCCCCCTGCTGCAGATCCAGGACCCCAGGACCCCCTCAGCAGAGCCAGGACCCCGACGCTGGACGATGCCTCTCCAGATATTCTGCACTGTCTCCTTCTCCAACGAGGAAGGACCAAGAGAGGCTGCAGCCACCGAGGAGGAGGAGGAGGAGGCTGGAGCTGACGAGTTCTTCTACGGGCAGGACGAGGATGAAGAGAAGAAGGAGGAGGAGGAGGAGGATGCAAGAGCAGCCACGGACTTTGTGGCCTTTGCCAGCAGCTGCACGCTGCACGGGCTGAGCCACATCTTCGTGGAGGGCAGCCTGGGCGCTCGGCAGGCTCTGTGGGCACTGGCCTTCCTCCTCTCCCTCTCCGTCTTCCTCTACCAAGTGGCCGACCGCATTGCCTACTACCTGGAGTACCACCACGTCACTCTGCTCAGCGAGGAGGAGACCCCCGAGATGACCTTCCCCGCCGTCACCTTCTGCAACATCAACCGCCTGAGGGTCTCTCAGCTCAGCCAGCAGGATCTGCTCTACGTGGCACCTCTGGTCGACTACGAGCCCGGGATGGAGCTGGGCTTCTCCCCGGCCCAGCCCAGCCCTGAGGATGAGGAGGAGCCCCTGAATCTCTTCGTTTTCCTTAACCGCACTTGCCACCAGCTGGAGGACATGCTGCTCAGCTGCAGCTACCGGGGCCAGCGCTGCGGCCCCGGGGAATTTGCTGCGGTGAGTACCCCCGGAGTGGGGGCCAGGCGTGGGGGAGAGGCTCCAGCTGGCACCGGGTGGGATCCGGCACCGCCAGCCCCGCCGTCCTTGCCCGTTCGCTCAGCAGCGCCGTGGAGACTCGATGGAGTTGGGGTTGGCACCTGCTGTGGAGACTCAGCAGAGAGGAGGCTGCATGGGGTTGCTGGGTGAGCCAGCACAGTGCCCAGGTGGCCAAGAAGGCCAGTGGCATCCTGGCTTGGATCAGAAATAGTGTGGCCAGCAGGACCACAGCTGATCCTGAGCCTGTACTGGGCACCAGTGAGGCTGCACCTTGAGTACTGGGGGCAGTGTGGGCACCACAGGATGGAATGGACAAGGAGGGGCTGGAGAGGGAGCAGCGGTGGCCACCAGGCTGGTTTGGGGTCTGGAGAGCAGGGCTGATGGGGAGAGGCTGAGGGAGCTGGGGCTGTGCAGCCTGGAGAGGAGAAGGAGGCTGAGGGGAGCCCTCACTGCTCTCTCCAGCTCCCTGAAGGGAGGCTGCAGGGAGGCCGGGGTTGGCCTCTTCTCCCCAGGGCTGGTGAGAGGAGCAGAGGGAATGGGGTCAGGTGGGGCCAGGGGAGGGTCAGGTTGGGTCTGAGGAGAAACCTCTTCCCAGGAAGAGTGGGGAGGCCTTGGAACCGGCTGCCCAGGGAGGGGGGAGGCACCATCTCTTCAGGGGTTCAACAGCCGGGCAGCCGGGGGGTCTGAGGAGCTGGGGCAGGGGTTGGGAATTGTTGGCTGGAGGATCTCAAAGGTCTCTTCCAGCTGGATGTTTCCCTGATTCCATGACGCAGAGAGCAGACTGGTACCTGGTACCTCCATCCCAGTGTCACCAGGTACCTGGTACCTCCATCCCAGTGTCTCCACTGCCAGTGGGGCACCACTCGCTCTGTAGCCCACCCGCCCCTCCTGCCCCTTGTTCTGGCTGGCAGCAGCTCAGCCTGTGGAGACACGAGGCAGGAGATGGAGTGGCCAAGGAGTGCTGGGGGGATCCCAACCAAGGAGTGATGCTGGATCCCTTCCAGCCCCATCCTCTGCAGGCGTGGAGGACGCAGCAGAGTGGCTGTAGGGCTGAGCGCCGCCGTCTGGGGTTGCTGGGGCTGCCGTGGGGTTGAGGTGCTGTAGATCTGCAAAGTCTCCCCTCCTGCTCCAGACCATCGCTCTGCCCTCCTCATCTCCATCTCCTGCAGCAAGAGACACCCCATGGTGCAGGAGTCTGTCCCCCCAGGCTGGGCACAGACGCATTTCAGGGGTGCTGGTGCCCTCCTAGATCCATGGTGGCAGCGCTTTGGTGCCCCAGTCTCACCCTGTGTCCTCTCCTTCAGGTCTTCACCCGCTACGGGAAGTGCTACACCTTCAACTCGGGGCAGGACGGGAAGCCACGGCTCATCAGCATGAAGGGAGGCACCGGCAACGGGCTGGAGATCATGCTGGACATCCAGCAGGACGAGTACCTGCCCGTGTGGGGGGAAACAGGTAACCCAGTGCTCCAGCAGCTCTGCCAGCAGGTCCTGTCGGTCAGCAGCAGCAGCTCCCAGGGTGATTCGCAGCTCCCCAGCCCGAGGGTCCACATCCCCCAGGCTCCCTGCTCTTCCCTGCTGCCATTTCTCATCACTTTGGGTCCTCTTTCTCCTCGTCTTTGCTCCTCACCATGGCAACTGCCCGTCGGTTTGGACGAGCAGCCATCACTTGTTTATAAATAGAGGCAGCAGCTTTCCTGCCGCTCTCGCCGGGCGCTGGAGCAGGAGGGTCAGAGCAGGAGGGGACAAGGACACAGCAGACAGATGGAGAGGTGGAGGGACACGAGAACGAATGACTTTGCCCAGGGGGAAGGGTGGGAGCCCGGAGAGGTTTGGCACAGTCCTGCTGACGGGGTGCGGTGCCCACCTCGCCCCTCTCTGCCGCAGATGAGACGTCGTTCGAAGCCGGGATCAAGGTGCAGATCCACAGCCAGGATGAGCCCCCACTGATCGACCAGCTGGGCTTCGGGGTGGCTCCCGGCTTCCAGACCTTCGTGTCCTGCCAGGAGCAGCGGGTAGGGACTGGGGGGTGTCTGGGATGTTCCCTCCTCCCAGTGCTCCTGTCCCCATAGAGATGGGGACCCATCCTTGGGGAAGGATGCAGCAAGGGGGGTCTGCTCCCCTCTGTGCTGGTAGGCTGCTCTCCTCACTTGTGGCTTCTACCCTCCTCTCAGCTCATCTACCTGCCTCCACCCTGGGGCGAATGCAAGGCCATGGTGGGCGACTCGGAGTTCTACGACACCTACAGCATCACCGCCTGCCGCATCGACTGCGAGACCCGGTACCTGGTGGAGAACTGCAACTGCCGCATGGTGCACATGCCAGGTGAGCTCCACGGCAGCAGGGGCCGACCCCTCGGGGCTCAGCCACCCGGGCAGTCCCACCGAGAACAACCCACTGTGTCTCTCCTGCCCAGGCGATGCCCCTTACTGCACCCCGGAGCAGTACAAGGAGTGTGCGGATCCTGCGCTAGGTGAGGCTGCCCGGCCCCGAGGGGCAAGGAGGGGTTGGAGAGGGGACACAGAAGGGCAGCTGGGCTGGTTCAGAGTCTGAAGAGCAGGGCTGATGGGGAGAGGCTGAGGGAGCTGGGGCTGTGCAGCCTGGAGAGGAGGAGGCTGAGGGGAGCCCTCACTGCTCTNCAGCCAGGGGGTCTGAGGAGCTGGGGCAGGGGTTGGGGGCTGTAGAGCAGGTGGTTGGACTGGAGGGTCCTGAAGGGCTTTTCCAGCCTGGATGGTTCTAGGATTCCATGACCGAGCTGTGGGGAGGGTTGTGTTTCTCCATCTTGCCATCATCCCTCCATCTCCCTGCCCAGATTTCCTGGTGGAGAAGGACAACGAGTACTGCGTCTGCGAGATGCCCTGCAACGTGACCCGCTACGGCAAAGAGCTCTCCATGGTGAAGATCCCCAGCAAAGCCTCTGCCAAGTACCTGGCCAAGAAGTACAACAAATCAGAGCAGTACATCGGGTAAGGTCCTGCAGGATGGGGAGAGGTCCTGTGGGATGGGGAGAGGTCCTGTGGGATGGGGAGAGGTCCCGTCCACCCACTCCCAATGCCCAGCCTAACGCCGCCTCTGTCCTGCACAGGGAGAACATCCTGGTGCTGGATATCTTCTTCGAAGCCCTCAACTATGAGACGATCGAGCAGAAGAAGGCCTACGAGGTGGCTGGTCTGCTGGGTGAGTGGTGATGGTGCTGGTGCCAGGGTCCCCTGGCAGCACCCGGTGACGTCCTCCGGCGAGTGGGTCTCCTGTTGTCCCCCTGCACCCCAGTCCTGTTCCCAAGGTGCTGGGATGTGCCCGTCCCTTGGATGCAGAGTAGAGCCAGGAAACCATCACAGCGCTGGTGGGTTCTGCCCTTTCTCTGCTCCCTTGGCCACCAGCTTTGTGCTTGGTTGGAAGAGCCCTCCCAGCTCATCCAGTCCAACCAGCACCCCAACCCCACTCTGCCCAACAAACCCTCTCCCCCCAGGGCTACAGCTCCTTGATGGCTGAACCCCTCCAGGGAGGGTGACTGCTCCCCTCCCTGGACAGCCGGTTCCAACCCCTGAGCACTCTGGCAGGGGAGAGGTTTCTCCTGCTGGCCAACCTCACCCTCCCCTGGGGCAACTTGTCCTGGTGACTGGGGAGAAGAGAGCGACTCCCTCCTCTTTCCACCCTCCTCTCAAGTAGCTGTAAAGAGCAATAAGTTCTCCCCTCAGCCTCCTTTGCTCCAGCTCACACCCCCCAGCTCCCTCAGCCGCTGCTCATGATCCCTGTCCTCCAGCCCCTTCCCCAGCTCCTTTGCCCTTCCCAGTGCCCTGATGGCTCCTCTCTCCTCTGCAGGGGACATCGGAGGGCAGATGGGGCTGTTCATCGGGGCCAGTATCCTGACGGTACTGGAGCTGTTCGACTACGCCTACGAGGTGAGTGCCACCGCCGCCCTAGGGCTGCCGAGGGTTTGGGGGTCTCCCCTGTGGGAGAAGCCAGCCCCGAGCCCCCGTGGTGCTGAGGTCTGGCTCTGCAGGTGATAAAGCACCGGCTGTGCCACCGGGGCAAGTGCCGCAAGAACCACAAGAGGAACAACACGGACAAGGGCGTCGCGCTGAGCATGGACGACGTCAAACGCCACGTGAGTGCCCGGCGCAGCCCCGCAGCTGCAGCTCCCCTCTTGTCCTGTTGTGGGGTCCAGGCTAGGGGTCAGCGTTTTGGGAAGCACTGGGGGAAGGAGCCGGAGAAGCAGGTGGAGATGATGTTCTGGGGTGGGACTCGGTCTCTGGAGGAGGGGGTTCTGGGTGAAACCAGTGCCCCCAGCTTGCCGTCCATCCTTAGAATCCCTGCGAGAGCATACGGGGCCACCCGGCAGGGATGACGTACGCAGCCAACATCCTACCTCACCACCCGGCCCGGGGCACCTTTGAGGACTTCACCTGCTAACCGACGTCTGGATGTACAACCTGAGCTACCAAAGCCCTCCGGAGAGCTGCCCTCCTCCCCGCCAGCAGCAGCGGAGAGACACATCCAGGGGACCTTGCTCCTCGCCACGGTGGGACCACGGACAAGAGCGACGGCCTCGGATTTCGGGGCGGGCGGTCGAACCCAACGCACNCCCCTCGGCTCCCCTCAGCCTTTTTAACTCGAAACCCAGAAGCCAAGAAGAAGCAGCCATTCGGCCGCGGAGTCTCCATCCACAGCCCCGTCCGTCTGTCCGTCCATCGTCTCCATTCCCATCCTCTTCCAACCCCCTTGGCCGGCACTTTGCTGGGACCCCGCGTGCCTGGCAGGAGGGGTCAGCGAGGAGCCCCAGGACACGGCCCCTGCAGCGGGTTCAGCAGCCCCAGGAGAGTCCGGCTGTCCCCCAGCACCGCGACAGCCCACAGCCCACCCCTCGCCTGGGCACTCCTGGAGATGGGGCACCTCCAGCTCCCCAGATGTCTTCCTCAGTGGTGCCCAGGCACAGAGCTCGCTGGCCGGCCACGAGCACCAGAGAGGACTCAGCCGGGGGTGCCCGCTTGGCATGGAGGACCCTAGTGCCTTGGCACCGTTCCTCGGTCACCTTGGGCTGGGGGATGAGGTGGTCTCCTTGCCCGTCTCTCCTGGGGTCTCTGTTGCAGCCCTGCCCTCCTGTCTCCAGGGAACCTGGGGTACCCCATGCAGCCTTCAAACCATCTGTTCTCCAGGAGAGAGGCAGAAGGGAAGCTCCTGATTGCCCTTTCGTCTGCAGCCACCGGCCCAGCTCGAACAGGGACCCCAGGGACCCTCACCAGGGGGCAGGGGTAGGACTGCCAACACCGAGAGTGCTCACAGGCTGAGGGACACCCCACGACGCAGGGTGCTCTGGTCCACGGGACCGCGGGGTCCCACCGCAGATGCCCCTGGGCACTGTCAGCTCTGGGCATCCTCGGGGCACGGGCTCGTTGCCTTGGGACCACCGCTGCTCCTACA
>VZRI01003613.1:193265-219874 GCA_013397515.1 Upupa epops | reverse complement strand
TGTTTCTCCAAGCACTGAAAACTACATCTCATGATCACTGTACCCTGAACAACAGCCAACCTTTATCTCCCCCACAAGATCCTCCCTGCTTACAAGAAGCAGGCCCAAGAGGGCACCTTCCCTAGCTGGCTCTCTCACCACTTGTGTCAGGACTGTTCTCTCTGGGGTACTGTATTTCCACCAGACATCAGGAAAATTGATGTCACCAGGGGCCAGTGATTTTGAAACCTCCCTCAACTGCTTATAAAAAAAGTTATCTTCATCTTTATCCTGGTTGGGTGGTCTGTAAGAGAGTCCCACTGAAAAAACACACTTACTGGTTTTGCTCCTGATTCTTACCCATACAGCCTCAACACTATACTCACCCTCATTAATTTCTATGCTTTTTCATGTCTCCCTGACATAGAGACCCACTCTACCACCTCTTCTCCCTTGCCTATCACTTCTGCAAAGTTGATACCCATCAATTGCAGCACTGCAGTTGTGAGAGTCATCACACCAGATTTCTGTGATGGGTACCCTATCATAGTTTTCCTGTAGCACAGCAGCCTCCAGCTCCTACTGTTTATTGCCCATGCTTCTTGTAAGCAGGGAGGATCTTGTAGGAATGACAAATTAAAATTAGGGTAATGAGAAAAAAAAATACAGTGCTATTAAACAAAACATAAAGAAGAATTACAACAACAGCTGACCTCAGTAACATTTTTACAATTCCCCAGCTGAATCTCAAATCAAGTGATATTTATTACAGAGTATTTTATTTTTGATTTTTACTTTGATTAAGAAACATATTTTAACAAACATACACTGTAACATTTTAAGCGTATTACAATAAATGCAGCTACTTTCATCTAATATCTGAGCACCTTTTTTCTCTCAAGATAACTTTCCAGCAACAATTTTTTTCTGTATTCATTTCTAAACTGCAAATCTGAGAAGCTAAATAGAAAAACATACTGAAAGTAGAACACTTTTTCTGCTTACCGCTCTACATAGATACTCTTGCTTGTTCCGAGAGCATACAAACTGGACAATATTCTGTAACAGGAGACCTGAACATCTTCCACTAAAGACAAGAAGAAATTGTTAGGTATGAAAACATTTATCTCTGCAATATATTCTTTAGAATCAAAATGTATTTATAACTGAATTAACAATATGAAGCTATCAAAGGCAATCAATCCACTGGTGTCACTCTCATAAAGACTTGTGATCACTGATTGTCACAGTTTTTAGTCAAAACTTCCATTCACTTCAAAAGCAAGTTACCAGCTAAGACAGGAAAAATTTCCCTAGTTCACTAACTTCTGGAATTAATGGTATACCAGTTCTTTAAAATAATACCTAATTGTATGATCTCAGAATTTATTTATTTGATAGCTATAAAAAAAAAATTAATCTTATTCTAGTTTGTCTGTAGCACTTATTAATTTAAGGAGTAAGGTGTATGATTACATCCATCACATTCCAAACCATCAATAGGACTCCAAATTTTCAAAACCATGTATCTTAATGCTATTTTAAATAGTCTTTTTTTAGATTCTAAAAGGAAAAAAAATATAATCTGGTAACCTTTTCTTCTAGGTCCTTGTCTACACTATTTCCACAGTTAAATTAGCTACATAGCAGAATGTCCTCTTTTAGTGCAGTATGGACAGAAGAACTCCTGAGGAGTTTCTAAAATATGTAAAAAGAAAGATCTCCATTGCAGACTGCAAAATTTTGCAGAGACAGGATTGAAGAACTATAAAAGACAACGTACCATAATTAGAATCTCTACAGAAATCTCACATACAGAGTCTCATACACCCATCCTTTCTCTCTTTCTTAATTCTTCAGGAGCCTTCCCAGTTTTTTTAGGACCTAAGATTCACCTACCCAAATTCCCTGACCACTGAAAGTGAGTCAAGGGATGAAACCACATCTTGTTCATAGCATAACCTCATTTACAGACAGTGCAAAGGAAAGTTAACGTAATATTTTACACTAGAAGAAATATTTCCCACTGCTGAAATTATAAGCAAAACCAAGTCTTATCAATGATTAATGACATCCACACCTGCCTGCATACCTACACAAAAAGCCCACTAAACCCTGAAGACTGTTCTAAGTTGGTTTCAGCAACTTTGGATTCAACCAATTACAATATTGTCAAACTGACCTAGAACCGAGTGACTAGTAACGCTTATTACATGTCCCTCCAGATGTTTTAGTAGCATGGTACTTCTACATAATACATACATATCAAATCCTCCCCAAACTGGTGCTGTCCAATGTGCTCAAACAATGAAGATAGTACTGGCAGGAGAGCAACTGTGGTATAATTAATGATTTGTGTAACTCCCTTTGGCTGATTTCTGCTGTGTGTAAACTGGCCTTGCTTAAGATTCTCCATTGTTTTCTCCAGATCCTCAGCAGCATTGTCCAAAAACGCTCTCAGTGCCATCTTAACAGATTCCAGGCCAGTCTTCATCACAGTCCTGTATACAGCATGCAAAAAGATGAAAAATTAAAATCTATTAGGTAAGCATGGAATAAAGTCTACTCTACTAGTTTGTATCAGATAAAGGTTTGAAGAACTATCTTTCACCTTTTCATATTGTAAAACCTCTTCAAATCAGAAAAACCTACTGAAAAAATGTTTCATAGGTATCATGCAGAACACAAGGATATTTCCCACTGAGCAAACTGAAGTCTTTAGAATTTATAAACAGATTAATTTGTCTTCAGAGGGAAATAAAAACTCTCCTACCAAAAAAGGAGAATGATTAAGTCTACAATTTATGACTCAACAAAGGAAAGAACTCAAAGTCTTCCCAACCTTGTGTTCTTCCTCCAGAATAAGGGCAACAGAAAGGAATGAGTAAAATCAACCAAATCTGTTAAAATTTTTAAAAATTAATGCATTTCACAACTGTTTACCATGTTGTGTTGTGTTATGTAATGATGTAATCCAGGAGAACTATTATCTGTTTTGTTTTATCTAGCATAATTAGAGATCCTTTCTTTAAGGAATGTACCCAATTAAGCAAGTGTGAAATAAAGCCAGGTGAAAATTCTTCTGTAAAGTGAGTAACAGTTAAGTTTATCTGTTTGCTTGTTTTACAGAGTTTTACATAGTTTTAAAGGCAATGTATTTAAACTTCTAGAAGTCTGTTAAAAAGGCAGAGATTATCTGAAAAAATAACGAAAAGCAACAGATCACACTGCAACTTTTCAAGATTGTCAAATCCATAAAACTCAAGTACCTGAACCGAACTTAAAATTTCCACTAAATTTGATGTAAAAGCGGTTTTGTTGAAATTAGAACCTGAATTAAGTTTGCAATGAAGACACTCTACAAGACAGATTTACTACACTCTATGTGTAATTCCTGATTTGTTAACATTGTAAAGAATAAAATATGTCTATTGTTAGCGTCCTTTTGGGATAAGTAAATGATTAAAACTAGATGAACTTAACAGTCAGTAGTTCCAAGGCGTCACTGTTTGAAACCAAGTTGAAAGTGTAATGTGGAAGGACTGTTCTGCCAAACCCTAGTAATTAACAATTAACCCTAGCAATTAATAATTAATGAAATAATTTTCATTCTACAACTTCTTGAGTTTTGAAATTCTGTACCCTTAGATAGATAGCTAAAATCCAATTGCACGTTATTTTTCAAAGTTATTTTCTTTGTATATAAGAAAATACGTTGAGTATTACCTTGCATCCAAGGTCTGGCCCAGTATGTGAAGACAGTTGACTATTGATGTTGCATCATTTCCTAAAATTGGAAAATTATCAACCAATTAAGCTTGTATAGAACACCCAAATTCTGCTACTTCCAACTCTGATTTCAGTGAAAGACTAAGTTTCATAGCAGAAGAGCAACTGAACTTCTGCATAATTTTAACATCTGAGTTTAAAAACATGCAGTTTGTCATCTTAGCCTTGTTCACACAAATGCATAACTAGAGGCAATAAAGCATCTCTCATCAAATAGCTAAGGCAATCAAAATGGAAGCATTTAAAGTGGGGTTAATTAGAGGTGCAGTGTATTGTCTGCTTTTCATTTAAGGTCTATACATTTTGCTTTAATTGAGTCAAGCTTATCTGAGTATCTCTGTTCCTGCTCATAGTAATGTAAAAACTGATAACTTCTGTAAGCTGCTACTGCAGGAAGAGGACATTTATACAAAATGTCATTGAACAGGGAAGTTCCCTGGTGTTACCAATAGGCTTCACCCATTTATTAGGTATGATAGGATCAGGTGTGGCCCTGAGTAACAGTGTCTAACATAATATGCATGTCCCATAATCAATTATTTTTTTGAGTTACTTAAGTAAAATGCACACAACATGCCTTGTACTAACATCTATATACCACCTCAAGTTCAAGCCACCTGTAAATTCGCTTTTTAAATCCAGTATACGCTTAGACTACACAGATTTGACCCATCGTTTATTTAATATATATATTTTATGAAAAAAAAAATTAAAATCTGCAAAAATTAAAATATCTTCTCTTAAAATTTCTCAATTAAAAAAAGAAAGGCAAATGTAACATTTGAGATCAGATTGATTTCTGAAAATACTGTTACCTGCATAGTGTTCTATACTTTCTCACTGGTGATTATTTCACTTGAAAAGGCAGGTGAACACACAACTAAAATTAGTAGCTGTTTCAGTGAAATAGAGATTAAGACGATAAATTTCAAGCAGGGAGTGGGAGAGAATGTAGTGCTATGCTACCAAATGAGGAAGTATTACTGTGGTGTTCACGCACAGTAGACTCAACAGATTTAAAAAGACATCTGGGGACAGCCAGGCAGTGTCTTCACACTGGCACTGGCAGTCATGCAATGATATAACGAGCAGATGAGAAAACTAAAGTAGCTCAAAAAGCACACACACACACACACAAAAAAAAACCCAAAAAGCCAAAAACCAAAAAAAACCCAAAACCTGCAATATTTTGACAGCTCCCATTTTTGTTGCCTTTACTGTGTTTATGTTCTAGTGATATGTGTGCCATCGCCAATGAGGAAGACGATACAGGACTATGGACAGCAGGGATTGAGGGAACCCAAGTATTTCAAGATCTGTATATTTATCAGAAATCAGCTACTTTTTCAGTCAGAAATTCATCTAGTTATTCTGAAAACCAGGCTTTAGGAAAACCTGTGTGAGCAAAGCCAGACCTTTCTTATCTAAAGTCTTACTTACCCTAATTTTTGTTTCAAATTACATTATACATACATTGGTCTGTATTACCAAGATATTTTTAAAAACAATTACCTAAATATTTATAGAGAAATAATGTGTTACTGTATAGTTAAACCATACAAAAAATTAAGCCACACTACCCACAAATTTTTTAATTAAGAAAATATAAATCCAAGTGCTCAGCTGACCAGAATTATTTACTAAAAATATTCAAATTCAGCCCACTAATACACTACCCACAAAATCAATACAGTCAAACTGATGCACAGCTACATCTCTCAGGCAGTAAATTATATGAGTCAAAATCAGATTCCATGGTGTAAAGCAATAATGCTTCCATGCCGAATTGCAACTCCATATTCTCAGCAACACTACTGAATGCAGTTTAAGTTCACTCTGGAACAGTAGCACGTTCAATTTCCCATTTCATCAAGACTTCTATATACAGATCAAGCTACATGACTTTTACTAATGACTTCACACATGCAACTCTATCTTCTGAAGTACCATTCAAATTCACAATAATGCATATTTGCTATTATTGAGCAACTCATGCTCCTGCAAGATGGCTGAAAAATGTACAAAGATTGTTGTAGACTCTATCTGTGCTCTAAGACCATTCTCATGAGCACTTTCCCTGCTCTACACTGGTTTTGTCACTGCTGGAATAAGCGCAATTGTCTTGATCGAGTTTTCTAACATTACCATTCACTTTCAAGGTAAGGCACGCTGTAAGGTGACTGACTTGATTTAGTCAGTCAGATTTCTGAAAATACTGTTACCTGCATAGTGTTCTATACTTTCTCACTGGTGATTATTTCACTTGAAAAGACAGATGAACAGCAAACGACCATGGCCAGGAGACTTATCATGATCTTGTGATAACTGACCGTAAAATACAGGACACTCACATGTTGGCATAAAGAATTTGATTCTACTAGTGACTGCACAGTAAGAAAAGAGTTAGAAAACCAAACTGTAGCCATTGTGAATGATTACTTGATCCCGCCTGACATCTCCTTCTATCAGCCCAACCCAGACCAACAACAGGGAATGAGCAAGCTGAGATTTGGAATGGAAAAGACCTTTTCTTTAGCACTGAAGGAAGCTACATTGACTTATATGTTCAATTTCACCCACTTTAGAAAAAAAACGAATAACAAATTCACACACCAACAAAAGAGATTTGCAAAATTTTAGTAGTATACCTGAGCTAGTTCATTCTTTGAAGAAACAACCTAGGCAATAAACCTGAGCTTGTAAATGTTTGTGATACACTCCATCCTTCAGAAAAAGCTGCAACAATATCACACGGCAGCAGAAATAACTCCATTCCTCCTACGGTCTTTGGGCTTTGCAGGCAAATCCACTCAGCTCATCCCAAAACACATTCAAAAGCAATAGCCCAAAATTTCTGATCTGTCTTCTCAGTTTATATTACTTTTGTAACAGTCTGTAAGCTTTTTAAACACCATTCTACTGCAGAAAGTTCCTTCCATTCAAATTGAATAAAATATGTAGGAATTTAGTTAGATGCATATTATCTTAGTCAAATTCTAATTTGCTACCTAATTACCCAGTTGGGTATGATCATGGATACTAAAGTTCACAATGCATCCATCACAGAAACTGCATATGCAGAAGATATGCTACTTCACCTATCCTATAATTATGGTATAAGGAAAAATTACACAGTGTATGACTGTGCCACATATTTCACAGGATGTATACACTTGATCCAATGTCAAATTTACTTCAATTAAGTGATTTTCAAACAGCATAAGACAAACACTGAGCTCCTGCTAAATTCACATAAGATTTTATGCATGCATTTATGGAGTCAAACACATCTTGAGAATATTGAAGAATTCCACAGGGCATAAACTAAACATTTCCAGCCCACTACAAATCTTCTTTAACAACTTTCCAACACAAGTGTGCAACTCTGATTATTTCTTTTATCCACAAATGATTTAAAATAAAATAATGAAATTAGTAACTATAATTAACTCAGCAAAATTTTTTGGGATGAAATCCAGCTATTAGTCAAGATACATAGAAAACTAAATTAAAAAAAAACAAACCCAAACTGGTAACTACAGAAGCTTTTTTGTTCCTTCTAATAAATTCTGTGCTCTACCAGCCTTAACAATTAGTGGTCTGTGAAGAACATGCACTTCAGCCATGCAGCATGCTACAAAGCAGCACATAACACGATGCAAAAATGGCAAAGAAAACCAAGTGATGGCCATGCTAGTATTTGTCAAGGGTCTCCTTACCAAACAGTGAAATCCTATGCCTGACAAGAACTCCAAGTTTGCAGAACAGGCTGAAGACAAAAAGAAAAAGAAGAGAAGGGAAAAGGAAAAAAAAAAAAAAATTAGGGACAGGGCAGGGGAGGGAAGAGGGGAGAAGAAAGAAAAAAATAACAGCTGATATATGAGCAGGAAAAGCAACATGATGTTACGCAGAAAGAATCAATTATCTTGAGCAGAATGTGGGACAGAGTACTAAAGAAAGAGTTTTTAAGTGCATATCCTTAACAAACATGGTTAAATAAGCACATATTGTAATTAAAAAAAAAAACAAAAAATCAAAAGCAAAGCTAATTAATATAAAAGCATCCTACATGATAACTCACAAGGAAAAAGGAAATAACCATAAAAGCTTTAGGAAGTAAAACGCAGTCAGTGTGCTATTCAAGATAGCACTGACAATTTGAAAAGAAAAGGTAAGGAAATCAGATTAATTGAAGCATTTGATGGCAAATTAACTAGTCCAATTCAGATCTTGTCATCTTGAACACAGTGAGAGTCTATTTGCAAATATATTGCTTTTCAAACACACTTGAAGTGAGAAATAATCTCTGATGCAGTTAAAAACCAACAAAAATAGATGTGGTTCATCATTTCATTTTCCATGTTTCTGGCTGATGAGCCATGTTCCATTTGGAATAATGAAGAATGAAGTTTGGGGTTGATTCATAAAAATAGGACCACACTGCCCTACCCAAACTGACCTGTCCTCTAGGTTTAGGAGGGGTTAGCTCAATCTTCATGACCTGGTTCAGTCTGAGAATTTCTCTGAGAGCAACATCAATGTTGATGCTATATTTATGCTGCAAAATCCATCGTCTGTTGTAAATGACACGATAATATCATGTCATTTTTATTGAGCTATTTAATTATTCAGCATACACTCTAGTTATCAGTCTCTGACTTAAAAGCAAAAGGCACGATAAGCATGTCTGCAACAGTTTATGGACAAGATCTGAACATTTCATTCCATTGGCAGGCAAGGGCACAATGCCAAATTCCATAAATGGAAATATTTATGTCCAGATTCAGACCAGCCAGAATAATGTGGTATTTAATCCAGCTAATTAGCCAGCACACAGTGATCCACTATAGCAGCAGCAGCAACTGCTCTGTTGTATAAATGAGCCTGGTTGTGCATGACCAGTGATGTCTGTTTGCTTTTTATTCCATGAGGCACACATATACTATACATTATTTTATAAGCATCCTGATTCATCGAGATCAATATGAAAAGCTGTACCAGAAGCATGTTAGCATGATAAAAATCTGTCCATTAAAGAGGTTACTTGTTTTCTAACATACAAATGTTACTCTACTCTACTGATTCAGCAGATGCTACATTTTCACAAAGCCAGACAGAACCTATAATCTCCGGAGTAATTAGTTTAGATTAAATAAATAAATTTAAATGTTTAAATAGACAGTAGTTCAAGTAATGGCCAGACCTAATTCTATATACATCTGCAGTAGTACAAGGACTGGTAAGAAGGTCTCAGGGAGGAGAAATGCAAAGAGTCCAGTCCTGCAGACTGGCCACAAATAAGGTGGCTTATAATGCCATCATATTTCGGCAACACCTCTGACACATGTTTACCTGCTAAATAGATCTGGATTTAATGTATTTGCTGAACACAGAATAATTATTGCAGTTGTGAACACTGTCACTGCATTATCAATACCCAAATTATCCTCTTCCACAACTTAGTAACTGCAAGTTTATCTTCATTGAAAAAAGAAAGCAGCCAGCATGTGGCTTGAAGAAAATCCTATGTATTACTTGCACTCAATCAAATCTAAGAGGAGAACCCAACAGAAATTCATCTTTCACAAAGTCCCTACAATATAGTTGGGAGGGTGGAGACCCAACATACAAAAAAAGGCAGTAAACTATTAAAAGGGCCCAAAACAACTGTAAATGATCACATAACATAGTTTCTATAATCTCTGCATCTTGATAATTAAGAAATAAACAGTTCAATAGCATTAGTCATAGTTATCATTCACCATAGATTTCCATGCATATGTTTTATTCTCTTCAGAGATTCTTTGATCTTTTTCCTGGCCTGTAAGTTCAGCAATCTCATGGTGCTATACAGTATATGAGCTGAAGTCCTGAAATTGTGCAGCACATCTGCTTAGACATCCATGTTTGACATATTCCAGAAGTATGGGTTTAGTTGTCATGACTTAATAACTGAGAAAATATTGTTATCCAGGTCATTACAGGCAGAAAAAGAGCAGCTCGTAGAGATGAAAATGATCTAGATAGATGCATTTTGATAGAGCTTTTCTAATTCTTTGAAGAATGCCATTCAGCCAAGCTGCTTAATCAGATTAGTCCATGAGATGACAGGATCAAGAAAGACATTATTTATGCTTAGTACTTTTGCTAGAAACTTAACTCAGCATTTATACAATCTTGCAAATCTTGAGTGTGTATATGTTGCTCAGTTGCTTGTCAGCCTCAAAGATTAGCAGTGCAGTTTTGCACGGTTCAGGACCCAGTAACAGTAAAAAAGCAATCTACAGGTATGCAGTAGGTCCTGTGTGAAGCTTGTAGTCCACGTTACTACATGGGGAAATATTGGTTTTAAGACATTCAGAAGTGAAATTAAGTGAAAATACACCTTCAAGAGGTTGTTTCAAAAAAGAGATTTCCAAGAAATAATCAAGTGGGTATTTCCATCATACTACTACTGTTGCTACTACAAAGAAAACCAAAGAGGAGAAATAATCAAACTCACTCTGATTTTTACCTTTTATGATGGATGGTAATAATGGTACCTAAAGATTTATATTTTAAATCTATCTTGACATTTGCAGGAATAGTGAATTCAGTATATTCCTGTTTCTAACAGTGAAGACTAACGCAAAATTGTATAGCCTATGGCTGCAGACTGTGCAACTGGTGCTATTGTTGAGCATAATGCTACATTTGTTACCTGCATGCTCAAATTGTCACCACTACCTTTAAAACAACAGATAATCACAAGGCCTCACTTCATTTTATACAATCAACTTGCCTAACAATGAATTATACAATTAATCATGAATTTTCCTTTCCTAATATTCCCAAATCAGATGCTGTTGCTTAAAGACAAACACACGTATCCACATACATTAATATTGTTTGAAGTTTTACCTTGTCACCATTTCTTTCTCTTTATTAGAGGCATGGCCTCCGCTGCTGAGGGGCCTGCTTGCTGATGATAAGAAATACAGGCGATGGTTTTTAAAATACTGATCGATCAAAGGGAGCACAACCTGAAATTGTATCAGAAAGGAGTAATTAGGCTTTGGGCCTTCCTTACTACGTTCTATATTTACTCTTTGCAAGTCACATCTAAAGACAGATGACAATATGTTTTCTGTTTCAAAATCTCTACATATTTTTACTTTCATGTGGTTTTCTAGTTGAATTTATTTGCTATTCAAAGCACTTAAAATATTGTCAGGAAAAGGAGCAGAAAAAAGTTTACATTATCTCTGGGACTTGAATTATAATTTTTTCAGGAGTATGAAGCAGAAAGTATAATTTCATTTTGTCTCACAATTTAAGACTTCTCCAGAGTCACAAACTCAAGGCAAAACTATTGCTGTTTGTGTCTTCTAATGCAGGTTTAATAAAAAAAATCATGTAAAATTGTCAGTGCGTTAATGACGCTTAATTCTAAATACTATTGAGTAAAACTCCAGAAACATTCTCACTCATTTAATGGCTTATCCACATAAGTTTATATCATGTGATCACCATTGCTCAGGGGCCAGTGCAGGTGACAGCCAGTGGAGATCCAAAGGAAACAGTTAGTAAGAGAACTTAAAATTGCTTCCTGTTTGGCACATGGCTCAAAATTAGGTAGAATGTTGTTATCTGAGTCAATGAACTTGTTAAACAGCACCACACAGACTTCCAGGTACTTTAAGGTATTGAGATTACACTTAACTGCAAGGATATCGGGGTTAGATAACGAGGTGCCAGTACACCCTGAGATTTGACCAGCAGCTTTGCAGAGAAGGACCAGAGGGTCTCAGTGGAGAGCATACTGACCATGAGCCAACAATGCACCCTTATTGCAATAATGGCCAACAGCATAACAGCATCCAGTGCTGTCACTGGGTCCAGGGAGGCGACTATTTCTCTCTACTTAGCACTAGTGAGGCCACATCTGAAACATTGTGTTTGGGTCTGGGCTTCCCAGAACAACAGAAACATGGATGTACTGGAGGGAGGGTCTATTGAAGCACCACAAAGATAACGAGAAAGCTAGAGAATCTCTCAAATCCAGATTGTGGAACAATTGCGGACAGTGTGTGAGATATGGGATTCTTTAGCCTGGAGAAGGCTCAGGGAAGATATCATCAATATGTATAAATATCTGAAGAGAGGGTGTAAAGAAGATGGAACCAGGCTCTTTCAGTTTTGCCCCATGACAGTACTAGATGCAACTGGCCATAACTTGAAACAGAGAAGGCTCCGTCTGAACATGTAATGGTGACAGCACTAGCACAAGTTTCCCAGAGAGATTTTGGAGTCTCTACTCTTGGGCATATTCAAAGGTCATCTGGACTTAGTCCTGGATAACCTGCTCTAGGTCACACTGCTGGAGCAGTTAGACTGAATAACCTCTAGAGAACCCTTCCAACCTCAGCCATTCTGTGATTCCATGATGGAGACATCAACATGATTTTAGAACATATTCCTTTAGAACAAGGAAAGAAAGAGAACCAATACAGAGCTCTGTTAATTTCAGTAACTATCACTCATATTTATCTGCCTGAAAATTACAAATGAAAAAAATAGACTTAGTCTAAGCCAGTAAACAGAAAATGTAGGGACACTATGAACAACATAAAATGAGTAGCTGCGTATCCTGAAGCAAGGAAATAATGACAGCAAGAAAAGAGTTCTGTAATTTTTTTTCCACATATATACTTCAGCCTATAGTATTTGCAATCCAATTATTTAATACTGGTTTCAATTAATGAAATAATAAACAACACAGAAAAATGTAAGCATAACAAAGATAACGACGCTCATTAACAATTTCTCACTTCAACTGCTTACTACACGACAAAAAAATAAAGAGATACTATACTTTGGCAAAAAACTTGATTTCTTGTTCATATGGGAAGTGCTCTCCTTTGCCTCTGCTGCCACCATCTGCAGAGAGAGAAAGATTAAGCTCCCTATCATATATCCTAGTTACACTCTACTCTCTGCATTTTTCTTATAGAATGTGCACAAATATTACCGGTTATCTCTAAATGTAGATTCAACATAACAGAAATGGCACAAACATAAATTAATCTGGCACTTTTATATAAGATTATCTCATAAGAAGAAAAGTTACAGCAATTATAAGGTGTAAAGAATAATGATCAGAATCTTCATAACACTTCAAAAACTTCATTCATTTATAGATCAAAGACATATGGATATTTTTGTGAGATTATAATCTGGTCCTAAATTTATGCTTTTCTAGTCATTGGAAACTTGAATTCAGATTCTAATGGGCCACCTTTCTGCAGTTATTTTAAGTGAAAACAGAATTACATAATTTTACTAATGATTTGTGGATTTTCTCTAGAGAACAAAATTCATGTTTAGAAATACCCAACTGAAATTAAAATTACACAGAAGTTGCGCTCAGCCAGGATTTTTGCATTTTACTGTTAATGTAAGAAGCTGTGTCTGGTCAAACTCTTAATTTATTTTTTTTTTTTAAATTGCAGATCAACAGACCAAATTAAATCCTTTTCTTCTTAACTCTGTTGATGAAACACATGCACATCAAAGAATATGTGGACTACATAAGTTTCTAAAATTCTTCATCTTCATCATGTATAGGAAACAAGGTGGAAAACTCCTTGTCCAAGAATGTAATTTTTTTCAGATTTTCTAGCTGCTCTTATAATATCAAACATTTTAGTTAATATTTCTTAGGGAAATGCACAAGGTGTACTATACCAAACTCCAGAATGTATTGATGCGCCTCATCCACATATCTTATAAGCTGCTGAAGGAAACTGTAAGCAAAGCGTTTCTCAATGGAAGGTGTGTCTAATTCCAGATCTTTCAGTCCTCTGAAACAGACAATAATTTTCACACACACAGAGGGACCCATATTTTTATCTCTATGCAGTCTGACACTATTTTCTCTAACAATTATTAACTGTTTATTACCATAAGTATTGTAATGTGTTTGAAAGCTAATTTAAGTGTTGAGCAATTCTGATTGATTCCAAGACTAGAATGGCAACTATCATACTGGCTGGAAAGAAATGCATACAATAAATGGTGTTGCAGAAAGCCAAGTGGTAACTGACTGAAGAGGAACACGAATCAGAAGTCTGCTTGTTTAGACAACATGGTGCTCACTGTGGTGGGCAGCAGGTACACTGAGTTTAGCTCCACGAAGTCCTGAATTTCCCTAGCACAGATGGATGGTAGACAGTTAGGCTGATCCGAAAGATTCTATGATTCTGCAATGTAACTGCATCATGTTCTATTTACTAGAAGACAGATGTGTCAAGTTAATGATTATATCATCCCTCACAACCTTCCTCCAAATATCAAGTGTGAGTTGGAAATAAAAAAAAAATAGTCAAAAATGAACACTTAACCTTGAACACAGCTGAGGAGCCTGTTGTCATTCTGACAGGGAATGAGGAAAGAAACCTTTGCTGACTGACATCCTTCTTTGTACAACCTACTCTACTGAAGGGAAGTAAATTAAATTATTCCAGCTACCTTCAAACATTTTACCTAGAACTATTAGATTAGCTGTGGGACTCTACAAATGTCATAAAATATAAAAGAAAGGAAGTAGGCAGATTTTTTTAAGTAGGTGTGTTCGGCTAATTAATTCACAATTATACTTAAAACCATCTTGTGGCTTTTCATTCGTTCACTAACATTGAAGTCATATAAATCTCAGATATGCTTTCAGCCTTTCCTGGTGACTCACATTTCCTAAGCCACATTGATGAGGCTGACAAGCCTCCAAAATAACATAAAAATTTATTCATGCTGCATTCATTAATATATATTAAACGCAAATAAATATTAATAAATATTAAACCCAAAAGGAGTAAGGTATTCTTTTCTTCAGAGACAAGCATGTGTATGTACTAAATTATGAATGTTCTGATGATTACATTTAGTCTATATCAATACATTGGATTGTTAAACAAAGAAAAACATTTTAGAAGCATCAGTTTTCACCTTTAAAATAGTTTTAAAACACTGCAAATTAGCTGGGTCAAAATAAATTATTAGTAGATTTTAGAAATAAAACTGCGTGTGCCTAGAAATTCTTATCTAGAGGCGCCTGTGCCTGACCTGTAATTAAGACTTTATAATTTTGTCACAGGAGAGGCAGAAGACACAGATTCTGCAGGACTCTCAGCCTGTACGTTATAAAGGCCCTGCTACTAATTCCATAAACCATTTCTTACATAGAGTGTTCTATTCTACATGAAGGTGCTCACCTTATCCCAGTTACTGTAACCTAAAGAAGGACATAGATTGTATTTTAATTAAAAACCCGAAAAGGCTACTGAGGAGCATTAGAAACTTTCTGTGACATTAACACTAAGTAGAGAATTACCTGGAGACAACATATCCATTAATCTGTAGAAATTTCAGAATATCCTGTGCTTTTTCTCTGTCCTTAGCTTTTTCTTTGGCTGTAAGTGTATCATAAGGAACAAGAAGAGGATGGTTGCCTCCTCCTACTATGAAACATTGAGAAAATTGAAAAAGATTTTAAATTGTTATATGTTGACATGGGAAGTCCCATCATGTAAAAGCCCTACCAGATTAATAATCAATACAATAATAATAAAATTATAATGCATACCACATTGCATTGTTACTTCAGACTAGATCTTACAGTAATTTTCTCTTTCTTTATACAGACCTAAAAGTATTCAGATAGGAGCTTTGGACATGACTAAGAATGCAGTTCTGACATTGCTGCAGGTACCAAGTAAATATGTTGAACCTATTGCAAAAACTCTTAAATAAGAAAACAATTGCTTAACTGTTAATGACTTCATGTAATATAACTGAAAATATTATCAAACCCCAGGAAATTCTATGGATAATGACCTGACTTATGTCAGAATTAAAAAAATATTACAGCAAGTTTAGTAATAATCAGCTGCAAGTCAACAGATTACTCAAGATCAACTTGCAAATGAGAATGTGCAGGTTTTCCAATACAGTTTCCCTCACGCGCATACATAAAGTTATATGCAGAAAAAACAAATCTAGTTTTAACACATAAATTATTTCAATAGAGAGGAAAAGCAAGTTATACAATATATGACAAATTCTGTTCATTTAGGTAGGCAGAGACCATGGAGTACGTGCAATTTTTATGTGGGCTCAAGTGTAGCTTTTAGTAAACACCCTTTCACATGTGTGTGCAACAAAGAAATAATTCGAATTAACTCAGATCCCATTGGACAATAGTTTGTTAAACTGTATTAATGCAGTTTAAATCTATTTACAGGCTTTATACTAGTAGTTTACTAGTACTATAAAAACTTCCGGACACTAAAAATCACCCAATAATTACTTAAGAAAAGATACTTTGTTGTTTCTTCTTTGTCCATTTATATATTTTGCTCCTTTCTTTTTTTTCAACTGCTTTTCTCAAATCCATGACCTAAGCTAAACATAGAGAATTGAAAGTACAGTAAACATGTACAGTTAATATTACCTTTGGCTTCAAGCTCCAGTTTCTTTTTCTTTGCCCATATATTATGGTAGTTCTCCGCCATCATTTCAGCCATAGCCTTAGGAAAAGGGGAAGCTTAGTGGTATGTTCAATAGTCAACCCTCCCCAAGAACAACAGCTTTCTGTTTGATTCCAAATAAAAAGCTCAATATAACTACGCTGGAAAAGTTCACTGGAAAAAGTTTTTAGTAAGAAGTTCTGATATTGAACTCAGGTAAGATGGGTTTATAGGATATAAGAACCTGGCAATGAAGAGAAAACTTAATGCAAAAAATGAGGATACATAAAGAGAAATATAGTCTGAAAAGACTACTGGGGTGTCAGATGGGGACTTGATTGCCAGCAAGGACCCCCTGAAGATCGTGATAAGGGGAAACAATAACAGTAAGCTAGAGCATTCAGTCAAAATTGTTTCTGATGTCTATGACAGAGTGACTACAAACCCTTGAATATAGCCTGGTCAAAGTGTATACTCATTTGTGTGAACACACTGATAAAAGCACCAGCCATCTGATCAGGGACTCCACAGATGCAGCCACAGGTTTTTATTCAGCATTAAATTCTCCTCCAGTGTGCACAGCATGTAATAACATTTTTCCTATAGGAACAAACTCTTTCTGAGAAAGAAAAAATTAAATTGTTAAGAAAATCAATAAACATAGCAAGTGTGTCTGACTTACATGTAAATCTCTGGAGAGGGTGACATTGCTCATATCAATTGCTCGAGGAGTGTAACCATGGGCTGTATCTACAGAGATCTGAAAAAAGAACATGCAAGGAAATTCACATTAGTGAAAGCAGGGAAAGAACTTAAGGAAACTGTCACTTGTATCTGTCTGGAGAACAAAACAATCTAACAGAAAATACATCAAGGGTGGGAAAATCAAATTCAGATTTAGACAAGGGTCTATCTATTTTGTTCCTAAAATCAGACCACAATCAAACAGAAATCCCCTTCATTCCACTGCAAATTTCACACGAACCCATGTAAGATTTGAGCTCGTTGTGAGTAATGATGTATTAAAGTTATGACTGAATGCCTGCATTTTCCTGATATATTTTTTTTCTCAGCAAGCAAAATCTCAGACAATCTGGTTTAAGGTGAATTAAGGACAAAGTAAATGCAATTTGGCTTCCCAAGCCTATTTCTACATGTAGGAATAAAATCTACCTATCTTCTTCCTTCTGACTGTCCTCCCCACAATAAAAATATCTCCATTTTTGTTTTACTTTGTTTTCATTTCTGATGGCTAAAATTGTTGCAGGTTTGCTCATTACATCAACACAAATGTTCTAAGAAGAAACAAACAACGACAGATTCCCTGATACATGAAACATGGATAGAAAAGAGGCATTACTAGGCATTCCTATGGATTAAAACATGCAACTATAATATATAGTTTAGCTCAAGTGCTGCAACAAATCACTTGAAATACACTTTTTAGTTCTATGAAGAGTGGAGAAACAGATTCAACTACTCATTTTTCACAAGCATATCACCTCTCACATACAGAAATAGTGCAGAGCTGAGTGGAGAAAAGGAAAGATCTCCCCCCTCCACTTATTTCCATTAGTTGGCTCCATATGTGTCTGTGTGAATGAGAAAAACATTTTTGCCCCATCCTTGTTTAGTTGCAAAGTACATGGAACTCTAAGATAATATAGTCCCAGAATTTTTACAGATTTTTTTGCTGCATTAATATTAATGTTTGCAATACTTTTCCTTAGGAAAAAAGAAACATCATCTATATGGGCATCTTTATTTCTTTACAGGCACAAAGGCAACCAAACCACCAATCTAAAAAACTTAAGACTAAAATAATATTAATAATCACTATTGATGGGTAATCATGCAGAGATGTAAAAAAGTCTCTTCAAAAACATAGTGAACTTTAAATCAAGTGAACATTTACATACCTATTTCAATTTTGTTCAAGACTTTTTTAACATACTACTTTGTAACAAGGAAATAAAGTTATAGCTTCAGTGAACAGAAATCCAAACCTATCTTCAGACTGATACATTGCTTGTGGAACTTTTATGCTATGTGTTTCTTTCAATCACTTGTAAAATCAAAGATTGGAGAGCAGACCTTTCTTTTTTTTTTTTTAAATGTAAGTTTTTACTAAAAAGGCTCACTTGACTGGTCTGAGATATGCGACGTGTTCTATTATACAGTGCCATGGAGTCTCCTTCTCGTGTCCTTTCAATTCGCCATCCCCATGCCAACATAGTTTTTAGTGATTCTTTGATGGGCCATCGATAAATTTCTTTCTCCTGGAAGAATACACATGCAATGATTCTTTATTACACAGCTGTTTAGAGCAAAAAAAACAAATACTGAGGTTTTGCCCTCGTTATTATTGAGATGATCTTCTCCAGCCTATGCAAAGAAATATACTGAAATCAACCTTTATGACTTAGAGACACAAACACATTGTATATTAAAAATTTTATTTATCATTTCAGAGCTGGGCAGAATTCTGGTCCCACAGGAAGCTGATGAAGACAGGGATAACCATTTTACTGACATTATTCAAAAGTGGAGCACCAATTGTCAGTAGCGCAGTGTTATGTCTGCAGATGAAACAAAAACCATAATCATAGAACGACTAGAAATGTCTGTGTTGGAATGGACTTCCGGATATCACCTGTCTCAGCCTTCTGTTGAAGACAAATAAGCCAGCCTTAGTGAGCTATTGTCAGACTTTGATTAACAACAACTGAGATGGCTCAAGCAATTGTAAGCAAATAGAAAATAACTTGTGAACAGTGTAGCAGGAGGAACCTTGCAGCTGGCAAAGCTCTGTAAGGGAATGGAATCTGCAGAGCCTGAGAACATGAGAAGTTTTACTTCCTCAAGGACTCACTTAATGACGTGTCATCTGCGAGGTCTCCCGCACCACTGGGGTGAAGGAAAACATCCGTTGGTAGCAAGTATAGAAGGGACGGATTTGAATGTTGCAGGAAGCCCCCAGCCCCAGCCTGTGGCCATGCTGAGGAGGTGGACACTGCTAGAGACATTAAGAAATCTGCAAAGCTGAGGAAGTAAAGAGAGGCCAAACACCTCTCACTGCCACAATATCCCCCACCATCCATGAAGCCAACTATGCCAAGAAACTGACTGAGAAGACACAGAGAAATTAAAGACTTTCTCCAAAGACCTGTGGAGTCAAAGAGTGAGGCAGGGGGCAGATGGAGTCTGCAGTCCTGAGTGGTGGCCTTAACTATCTAACTGTCTTCTCTCTCTTTCCCCTTTTTCTCTCTTCTACTTTCTGAGTAGGGCATCTAGAAACTTTAATAATTTCTGCACCTTCTGAGTTTAGATCTGATAATTGTAGTAAACCTTTACTTTCATGTACAGCATCAATCTACTCCTTAATTCATCCCAAGTGAATCCATGAAATGGAGTCACTGCCTCCTCTTAATGATTGAGATGTGACAGCTATCAATGGTTATCAATTAGGTCAATACAATTAGATCCTCTAGGGCTTGCCATGTCATGTCCTGAATACTTGCAGTGCAGATGCAATCACTTCTCTGAATAACTTGTTCTAATGTTTAAGTTGTATAGATAAGAAGGATTTCCACAAAGCATTTCTGCTGAAGCAACTTATATTCACTGGGTCTTGCCCTGCCACTGTGCATCCCTGTGAAAAGTAAACAACCATCTTTTTAGTAATGAGCATTTAGGTACTGAGAAACCAAGATTATACCTCCATCAGCTTTGTCCTCTTAAAGCTTATCAAACTCAGTTCCTTCAGCCTTGCTTCATTTATCAACTTCTTTAGCTGGAGACTAGACAAAGACTAAACCTAACCTTCACTAAACAAGTGACATTCCTCTATGAATTTACTGCAAAAATATACTGACAATACAAAACTGCAGTTTAAACGTAAGGTTGAGTGACTTCTTTATTGTACAATAAAACATTTCTTTCACTTTGAGAGATTTAAAGGAAGCTCAAAATCTCACACGTATCACATTAGCAAATAGTTTTTAAAGTGACACAAACACCAGGTGACATTTTCCCAGGGAATTATGCAATTTTTCAATCACCCTGGGTTTAGAGAATGAACAAATTTCTTACCTTCTCAGATAGTAACTTATATTGTTTCATTAGTGGTTGCACTTTTGCAGATTCAGAATATGTTTCGCCATACGTCCACCCATTAGCAAACTGAAAACAGAGAGGAAAAATGGAGAAAAGCAAAAAAAAAAAGGAAAACATCTGATTTTGATTGGTACAAAGAAGTTGAACAATGCTTCAGCAATGTTGTCCTATTCAAATTTTCACCCTTTTACTCTTTTGTCAACATTTTCTTAACCAACATCTACATTATCTACAATATGAAAATTACTTCAAATGTCATCTTTTTGAAAATTACTGATTACACAAAGCTAACATTTCAATAACTTTCTCATTTAAGCATTTATATAGAACAGAATACTGTGCTACAGTGCAGAACTATTTTTCATAGTGAAATGATAAAATGTTATTTTGAAATACTCACAGGTACTTAAATTCCCCCAAAATGCATTTAAAGAAAAATGTGCTTTTATCTTGCCTATGTATCAATTTGAAGCATTATGACAAATAATATCAATAGTAAAATATTGTAAAGATTAGATGGATGCAAATTAAAAAATTCCTATTTAGCTTTAACAGGAATTCAGATTTTACCTTTTCCATTGACCATTTGTCATGAGAATGTTCTGCATATTTGTTAATGAAATATTCCAGCTTTTCAGGGATTGTAATGCTGAAAGAAAAAAACCCAGGCATTATATCACAAAAAAAATGTGACTGCTTTTATGTTTAAGAAAACATTACAATAAATAATTAGTACCATATGTATCCGTTCAAAGCATCCTACTGTGATCTGTTTCCTCATACACAGTTTTCTCCAAGCCCCAGTTACATAAAGAAAAAATCAGAGTTATCGAAGAAGCACTGAATCAGATCCATATCTAGTCTAGGAATTTCACTTCTTCGATGTATATGCACAGGGAAAAATGAATGATGCCGAGAACTCATGCTTTTTACCACGTATTTCTAGTGCTAACATATATTTTCTTAAGATTAAAAATATAAATACTATGACTCATAGTTTCAGAAATACGGTGGTAACTTACTGCACATGTCTGTTATAAAGGCATCACGCTAGCAGTACTTTTTGAACTGTGTAATCTATTTTATGTAGTTCTAAAGATTTTGAAGTAATATAACTTACAAAAACCCAAGAGCCTTTATTTTCCAACACCCTAAACATTAAAAATATTAAAATCCTTGTTAAGAATTGAAAAAAAAATCCATAAATGAATACAGGACCTTCAACAGGTTTACAAGACACTGTAGAAGTTAAGGTTTCTTAAGCTGTAAAGGAAAAGTAGGTACCCTTAGCTATTAAATACGCACTAGAGACAGAGTCTTCATCCAAATATCATTTCTCATGTGTCAGTATTTTTCTGCGTCTGCATGCCTACAAGTGAAAGGAAATAACTACTTCTTGACCACTTACGAAATAGGAGAAAATTCCCTCTGAAAGAATTAAATTTCACAGCAGAAGTGTTACAGTGCCATCTACTGCAAAGTGGAAAAGTCTGGTTCTTCATCTTTCGTCACAGGGTAAGGGAAAGCAGAAATTTAATCCAAAATTATGTCACAGATAGTTTTTGAGAGCCTATGTGGGAAAATACTTATCTTGCATGGTCATCAGTTTGTAAAATTGTTTTGAAGCACGTATTTCAAGGAGTAGTTGGAGTAATTTCAGAAATGCAATAAATTAACAAGTATAATAAAGTCATATTATCTCTCATTTTATATACAGAGGTCTAGGACAGGAAAGCAACGCCATACAGGATTTGTATGTTGTATAAAAATACCAGATAGTAGTGACCCTGAAAAAAGTAGCAGTTTCTTTGTCCTGCATCATCACAGAATGTTGACTTCTGTGGTGATTTAGGTAAAGTTAAGTAAAATTTGATGAGTTTTTCTAAATGTATTCAGGCTATATACAATTTTCCTCAGAAACAACATCAGTTAAGGTAACTTTCAATTGCTTAAATGATAATATAATATCCTTGCTAAATTACACAAATGAATTTGAATGATCACAGATGTGATTTCTATACTTCAGTCTAGACTATGACTTTTAATATCGTATTTCAATAGTAGAAATAAAATAATAGAATTCCAATAATAGAATTCCTTACTTGGATGTATCAACAGGTTGAGGATTAAAGTTGCCATCTGAATCCATGGAAGACTGTTTTTCCATCATATTGACGTAATTTGATTCCATATAGTCTGGAGGTAAAGCCCCTGCAACTGCACTTAAACAAGGCAAAGCTAACTTGAACAGTTCTTGTTCGTACTTCTGTTAAACACACAAGAGAAAGAAAGTGAGTAGTGAATGGAAGTTATCAATATCACTGCAGAAACCAAAGGCTTTCTTAGCCTGAAATTTAGTTTTCTTCTGAAAATGAAACAAATTATGTCCAAAGTATATTGTACACCCTCGATAAATCTGGGATCGAGTTTCGCTCTTGCAGTAAAACACCTCAAGATTACTCCGCTTTTTTATTTTTACAATGAGTAGGCAAAATAATACCTACATAAAGCAGGAAGTATAAGAGAAAGATTTAAATTTAATGAAGCCTATATTGTTTCCCTTTTACAGCAAGTGATGCTGTGAAAAATATGGATTAAAATAAAATTGTTTCAAAATAAGTCTTTTAGAGTAGCAGATGGATATTGAAATGAATTACCTTTTGAGACAAAGCATCAAAAATTCCCCAGAACAACTTTCTGGACAAATGCAGTTCTTCTTCTGAGGCAGCACCAAAGTTACCCCATCCACCTGGCAAACAATAATACTTCCAGCATCTTTCATAATGATTTGTCAGCAACTAAAACAGAACATATGTTGAAAGCAAATATAAGATAACTCTTAATATTATTTCATTCTGGCACTTCGCCATTATGAGGACACTGCCAGAAAATTTTCTAACTTCTACCAAGAAGCCACATTGTGAATCTATTTGTTAAATTATTAGTGGACATGCACTCAGAATGTGCAGATTTTTCTTTTAACTTCAGCAACATATAGAAAAACATGTGAGAAAGGATAATTAATATATTTTATGTGTTTGTTTGTTTGTCTGTTCTTTTAGTATTAATTATTTGTTTATTTTATTGATGTTTTATTCTAGAGTTGTTGCAAGATTACAGATTATCAGGAACTCTGCTGTTGGAAAGACCTGCTATCAGCAGTTTGTCAAACTATGGCATCACAAATTTTGTGATTGATGTGTCCTTTATGTCCCTGAGTAACAGATCAGAAAAAAAAAATCAGAGACTAGAAAACAAAGAAATTAGTTGTATATATGTCAGTAAAATCAATCCCTAACAACAAATTTCTGGACTAGAAAAGTTTGAATCACAGAAAACCTAGTCCTCATTACAGGCTGATCTTCCCAAGGCATAGAATGCTCTTTCAAAAAAAATTAGATGGAATTTTAATTCAGAGTTTATTTTAACAGTTGCTCAGAATAAAATAAAATCGTGTCAGCTATTCAAGAATTGTTTGCCAACATGCAAGTGTTGGCAAAACATCACAAATCACATTCAGTAAAAAGCTGATTCCCTTTTTGCTAGTCAGAACAAATGCCAAGACAGGAAAATGCAGCTATTCATTACACAAATATGTAGAAAAATAAAGACAGGCATTATAAAAATAGTCCTGATGTGTAGAAAGTTAGAATTTTGATGACCAAAAATACACACCCAGATCTGTTATGCTTTTCATAGATCAGAAAAGTACAAAGAATCCATTCGAAGTGTTTGTATATCTTATCTAAACAATTTATTATCCTATAGTTACTATTTAAATAATCAGATTATTAAAGGAAAAGGAAGAAAAGAAATATAATGTAATGTCAGTTTTATCATTCATGTACTTCATGTAGAATCTCAAGGATCCCAGAAATAAGAACTCTAAGAGTCTCTTTGAAAGGTTTTCCTATTTCTTTTCTTTATGAGTGAAAAAAAAGGACATAATGGAGGATAAAACATTGGAAATATACTTCACAAGTTCATATGGATGCATGCAAATTATATTGAATTCTTGCTGAAGCAGCAATTTAAGAATTGTCATCTGAAATTATCACAGAGTGGTCATAAGGTAGCAAAGAAGATGGAGAATATTCTCCATGCAAGTATCTTCTGTTGTATTTTGTTGAAAGGAATAATGTTGGAAAATAAATAAAATCCAATTTTACCTTGAGAGGCATCTTGGCATGTTCATTTAAAAGAGGAACATCAAACACTAATCTTCTCAATAAATGCTGCATCATGGAAGGACGCAACTGCCTGAAAGCAGAAAAACCATTTCAAAGGGATATACAGTAATTTCATGTAAGTAATTAATAAAGGTATCAAAGCAATCTGTCAGTTCTATACATTACATTCTCAAGCAATAGGATTTTCCTTGTGGTAATACAAAAAATGTAGCAAAAAGAAAGCCAAGAAGTGCATACCAAAGAAAACGTTCTGAACAAGCTGCAAATCAAATGTTTTGAAGAAACAGAGAAAAGTATCTCATCCATAGAGAGGGGAAATCAGGAAAAAACCCCACAAAATGTTGATACTATATTCTGATCACCCTGCTCAGGAGAAGAAGCAATAATAGTAATGTATTGTTAAAAATATCCTAAAACTAATAAGGACATAAAAGCAGAAACTTTTCAGATGCACTAATGAAGACATTCAGCAATGGGCATGAACTGGAAGGACAGGAAAAAAATAGGTACAGCATGTATGTTAGATTGGCATGGACATGAGACCTTTCCAGATAAACAGCGAATGCTGGTCCATGTTTTTGGTTCTTATCAAGGTTACATATACACTAAATGTTCAATGTGATACATTTTATAAAGAAATGCTGTATTTTTTCTGCAGTGTAATAATTAAAAATTAAAATTAAAAATTAATTAAAAATGGGCTGTATTTTGGAAAACATTTCCATAACATGTAAAAAAAAATATGTAATATGTAAAAAAAAATGCTCTGGTGACTTGAAAACCTAAGTGTTGCAAATTTTAATTAGAAATTTAATGCCTCAGTGCATGGTCAAATTCTGATAACTGAGAGTGCAGGTTTACAAAATATCAGATAATAATCAACTGGTTTTAAGACAACAGATACCAAGAAAAAATTATCTTATAGGTGTTACTAATGAAGTACAACAATACTAGTCACAGAATCACAGAATAAACATGGCTGGAAAGGACCTACAAGATCACCAAGTCCAACCATACCCACACCCACAAAAACCTACATACCTGATCAGTGGAAAAACACAAAATAACACCCTTCATGCCTGCCACTGTAGCCTGTCACAGAACACCATGTATACATGCTTCTTAAACACCTCCAGGGATGGTGACTCAACCACCTCTCTGGAAAGGCTGTTCCAGTGCCTCACCACTCTTTCTGTGATGAGTATCTTCCTACTATCTAATCTAAACGTCCCCTGCCTCAGCTTCAGACCATTTCCCCTGGTTCTGTCATTAGTCACCAAGGAGGGTACTACTCCTTTCAGGTAGTTGTAGAGGTCAATGAGGTCCCCCCTCAACCTCCTGTTCTCCAAACTAAACATGCTCAGCTACCTCAACTTCTCCTCAAACAACTGGTTCTCTAAACCCCTCATAAGCTTGGTAGCTCTCCTATGGGCACACTCCAGCATCTCCATGCCTTTCCTATCATGAGGGGACCAGAACTGATCACAGTATTCTAGATGAGGCCTGGTTTGAATACAAAGGCACGAGAACTTCCCTTCTCCTGCTGACCACACTATTCATGATACAGGCCACGATCCTGCTGGTTTTCTTGGCATCCTGACTACACTTGCTGGCTCATATAAAGCCGGCTGTCTACCAGCACCCTCAGGTCCTTTTCTGCTGGGCAGCTTTCCAGCCACTCATTCCTGAGCCTGTAGTGTTGCCTGAGGTTGTTGTGACCAAAACGCAGGACCTGGCACTTGGCCTTATTGTAACTCAGACATGTACTGCAGACAATGTACCTCAGCCTCTTCCCATCAATCCAACCAGTCCAAGTCCCTCTGGAGAGCCTTCTTGCCCTTAAGCAGATGAACATTACCACACAATTTGGTGTCATATGCAAACTGACTAAGGGTGCTCTCAATCCCCACATCCAGTCATAGAATCATTAGGGATCAGAACAGACCTCGAAATACCATCCAGTCCAATGCCCCTGCCACAGCAGGAGCACCTAGATCAAGTTGCACAGGAACAGATCCATGCAGGTCTTGAA
>VZRI01003613.1:128044-191573 GCA_013397515.1 Upupa epops | reverse complement strand
CCCTTTGGCATCCTTTTCTTCAGGCTAACCAGCCCCAGCTCCCTCAGCTGTTTTTCACATTTGTTCTACAGACCCCTCATCAACCTTGTTACCCTTCTCTGGACCCATTTCAGCACCTCAATATCTTTTCTGTATTGAAGGGCCGAGAGTTGAACCCAGTACTTGAGGTGTAGCATGGACACGAGGTGTAGAATGGACAATCCCATCCCCACTCCTGCTGGTCACACAATTTCTGATACAAGCCAGGATGCCACCTAAGCACACTGCTGGCTCATATTTAGCTGATGATGAATCAATACCCCCAGATTCTTTTATGTTATGTTTTCCAGCCACTCTCTCCCAAGCCTGTAACACTGCATTGGGTTTTTGTAACCTAAGTGCAAGACCTGCCACTTGGCCTAGTTGAAATTCATACAATTAGCTTCAACCCACTGATCCAGTCAGTGCAGATCCCTGTGTAGGGTCTCTCTATGCTCAAGCTGCTCAACACACCTGCTCAAATAAGAAAAACTCAGTAAAAGCAAAATAAGTGAGAATTACATATGAGAGATTAATAATGTTTCAAAGTGAACTGAGTATATACTGAAACACTGCAATCACCTACTCTACAAATAATTCCACTACTGGAAGCATAATTCTGCATTGCTGTATTAGAAATTCCACAGGTAACTGTATCAACTTGCATTCCTGTACAGTCAGGAGTTTTTTCTTACCCACAGATAGAAAGCAAACACTCTTCAATAGAGTCTCGCTGTGCTTTGGTAAGAGAGCATCCCTTTGAGAGTCTGTATACTGTATGTAATAAGGAGTCAATGAGGGATGCATGGTGCTCTGTGCCAGCAAAAAGAGGAGCACATCTGGTCAACAGAGGCAAGACTGCTGTGCAGAGGTATCGATTCAGAGCCAAAGCCATATCCGTAGCACTTAAAGCAGCCTGTGAATTAAATGGGAGAGAAATTAGATTTTTCTCATCAGCATTGTTACAGACAAAAATAACCTTCTTGTTTGTTTTTATTTTGTTGTATATACAAAGAGGGAAATCTTGAAAACACAGAACAAGGATTTTATAACAACTGGAAGCCTGATGTCTGACTTCTTTTTCTGATTCTAAAGTCTCACAGATGACTTTTGGTTTGGTTTGTTGTTAATGAACAAAACCATAAAGGCATTGAAAACAAAACAATTTTTGAGACTATGGTGAAACATGTCATAACTGCTTAATAGAACATTGCAAAGCCAAGTAAAACCAGTTAAGTCTGCATTTACAAAACTCATTATGTTTCTGTGTTATGATCAAGTCCAAGGTCCAAGCAAGTTAAAAATCCTCTCCTGCTCTTTCTTAAATAACAACATAATCACTTTCTGAAAAATGGTGACAAAAAAGGTAAAATAGATATCAAATCTGTGTCTTAGTTGTCTAAATATGATCCTTCTGGATTAAGTCAGGTAAAAATAACCAACTGAAATAAGACATTAAAAAACGAAAAAAAAATAGTGATTTGGTAAGTAATGATGTAAGTGTCCCTAATAAATACATGGAGAATAACATTTTCTGTATATCTTTGGAAAGAGGATCTCAATTACATGCTCCAGTGGCAGCTTATCAGATTTTGATTCAGTAGCACAAGCTCAGACATTCTCCTGGGGAAAAGCATCACACCTCTCATGTATATGAGACTCTTTATAAACGAAGCATAATTCTGTAAAATGCTTCCTCACTGTTCTTCAGCTAATCTCAAAGGTCAGCAGCAACAGGCAGCTGACACAGCATCTGAGAAATGCAGAAGACAACACAAAAGAAAAGAAAAATCAAAGGAACTGAAATTACAAAAGACTTAAACCCTTACAGTGTCTAAAGAAGCAGCAGCACGAAGATCTGGCAGAAAGCCAACTTCAAGAAGATGTAGAAGAAAATCCTGGTCCTCAATTCCATAGACCCTGTCAAGGAACAAAACCATGGCTGCCTTGTGATCTGGGCAAAACCCCGCAGACATGTCAGGTTCCACGACAGTACCATCTAAAAGGAAAAAATAAGACTTCAATGAGAAGGATCTCCCTTCACTAGCAGTCTAGATAGTTGTTTTTCTACTTGTCAGAGGTTTTGAATTTTTATTAATACCTGAGAAATTCCCCATGGCTTTTCTGACACACAGGTAACATTTTCTAGTTAAGAAGGCAAACTTGATGCAGATAGACCTAAAAGTTCAAAACATGCTTTCCTTTCCTTGATTTGTGCATAAGGGATTCTAATTAGCTGATATTCTGAGTACCCAGGGCATTCTAATTAATCTACAGAAATACCTAGTTCTTAGAAGAAGTGTAAAGTTAAAAAAAACCAAAATTCTACCCCAAATAGCTCAGGAGAGCAGCACTGGTGAGCATATTCGTAATGTGTGACAATTAATGAAGTCTGTGCTAAAGAAAACCCTGTATGTGAAAATCTCTGAAATACCTGGAAGGAATTCAAGTGAAATAATTCTAAAGTTTTGCACTTTTGTGTTCAAAGCTAAATAAATACTTCTCTGTCTATGAGGTATATTCTGCGCTACTGAGGTATCACCTATAGATCTATGGATCTGCTAGAAACTACTAGTAGAGTTAGAATGACAAGTGCTAGGGATTACTGTATCAAGAAAAGAGATTGTACATTTGAAAAAATCTTTGAAAATTGCAAAGTGTGCTTTTTTTTTAAGTCAAAATAAATTTTCATGGTTCAATTTAAGTTCATGGGAGTTATATCAGTTATTTACATGTACACAGAGTTATAGCCTATAGCGTGCAGAAAAAAAATTTAAAAATCTTTGCAATACATGTAATTCTTCCTCTAATACATATAATGGTTTGATTTCTATAAGATTTTTAAATTTTGAAACAAATATTCATATCAATGTCATTAAATTACAAAACGTAAGAATGTGATGTGAAGGAAACCAGTAAAATAATCATCTTACCTTTAGCTATGGTTGGCATGTGGAAAGGAATACTAATTACTCCTACCAAGTCTTCCAGTGGAATCAAAGACCGTAGAATTGATCTGATTCTTATGGCTTCCCCTTTACCGGCATGGATTAGCTAAGGATAAGACAAATAAAAAATAACATGGTCTCTTTTTAATCTACATCTTGCCTAGGTGACCCTGCTCTAGCAGGCGATCTTCAACCCCTACCATTCTATGATTCTACGTGTTCAATGTTCTGGAAATGTCCTGAAATATAAATACACAAGAATAACTGCTCTCAAAATCACATTATATTTAATAATGTACATTTCACACAATTCACATTTATCTGCTGTAATTTGGATGCAAAAGTGCAAAGGACTAGAAATCTAGATGTTATTAAATAACTTCTAGTCTAATTCAATAAGACTCATGCTGTTTTCAGAATGGAATGTGAACAAAGCATTAAAATATCACATGGAAAGAGACAGGAGGAAAGCAAAACCACAATTTCAGATGATAAAAAAGCCAATCTTTGTCTCCTGGCTAAGCAAAAACATTTTCCATTATTCCATTTTCGAGTTCAGTTCTGTTTTTAAAAAGGCAGGAAGAAAAGGAAAAAGCAAGATAAAATTTTGTTCAAATGAAACAGATACTTATACACTGATGATATTATATGGATGTCTCTCTGTTTGGACTTGATGATCTTAGATGTTGTTCCCAGCCCATTATTTCAGGGTAAACTGAGAAACATGTAGAACAAAGCAGACTTTCTGAAGCATGCAAATTTATTTTTAATTGTAAACAACATATGTTAAAATAGTTGCAGGCTCTTAAGTACAACATGGTAAGGGTTCAATTTTTAAAGTGTGCCTAATTATTTATATCTAATATCTAGCAATACATCTTTGAGACGGTGAATAAACATTATGAGATAACAATGTGTGTGCCCAGGAACAATGCCTATTCCAATACTTTAAAAGAATAACTTACTCTTTTCTAAGCAATGTGAATAGTCTGTTTAAAATAAGTATATGTAGACAGTAGAAGTAGAGTTTAGAATATCTAAATTATTCTAAACCATCACAACAAATAGGGTAATTTGAAAGGTTTGATTGTCACAAAGGATAATGTTCATGACAGAATGTTCCCAACCACAGGGTACAGTAATAAGAAAACAAATGAAAAAAATTATTTTAAAAGACAACATTCTGAATGGTTTAGAGAAATTCCTTGTAAATTAGCAGATGAAAACAGCTTTTACTTAAAGACACCACTGCTTTAGTACCTGATAATGTGTTACTGTGATAACAGCTGCACAGAAAGCCACAGAATAAACAGTAAAACAACTCTGCTTTTACTTTTCCATCCATGAAGACACAAAACTTACATGCATTTCAGGAGCACAACGTCCTAAGAGATCAATCAAAGCAGCATAAAAGGTCATGATTGCATTTCCCATGTGAATAGTATCATCCTCTTGCTCTTCTATTTCCCTGTAATTCATTAAATGTTTGTACAATTAACAGATTAAAAGATTACAAGAAAGTTCTTTCACATAATAATAATNTCTATCAGGGGAGGTTTAGACTTGACATTAGGAAGAGGTTTTTCACCGAAAGAGTGATCCGGTTTTGGAACGGGCTGCCCACGGAGGTGGTCAAGTCACCATCTCTGGAAGTGTTCAAGATTAGTCTGGATGAAGTGCTGAGTGGCATGATCTAATGTTAGATGTTACGTCTACTTGGTTTGTTTGGATTTGTTTGGATTTAGGTTGGATTGGATGATCTTCAAGGTCTTTTCCAACCTTATCATTACTGTGATACTGTGATACAGTAAACCTGCTCCTAAGTGTTAACAGCTTACACATAGGAGATTCCTGTTAACTAGTGGACTTTCAGTCCCCTGTAGATTCCAAGGAAGAATCCACATGATAATTCACGGTAAACCAAACAAGTAAGTTTATTACTAACAGTATAAAGCAAATAAAAATTATGCCAACTCAAGCAACTCCACTGCACCTACAGGGCTTTACTAGATCCATTGCTTAGGGAAGGGCCATCCCTTGTTGCATCTTCTGATATTTGTATTGCTTCCTCCATGGCAGCAAGTAACCCATTGCCTCCTTCTCCTCTTAGAGCTGGACCAAAACACTCAGGTCGACGGATAAGCAGCCTGACTACAACATTAGCGTTCTCCTCCACGCTTTCTCCTAGCAGACAGAACAAATATCAAAGATTTATCATTATAGCAAGAAGACTTCTGAAATATAATCAGCGTAAGGTACACACAAGTGCAGAACATATGTATCAGTGGTTAATTTTAACTACAAAACAGTTTAAATACATGGGCATAAACATACTTATTCCTCTTTTATTGGAATAAAAGCTGTGAAATAAAAAATATTTAATTCAAAATGAAATAGAACCAAATAACTAGCTACATAATATAGGATGTTTAAAACATCACTGAACCTAACAATTTGTAGTAAAGGCTTACAGTTAAGTGAAAGAGTTAATGAGGAGAAAAATATAGCTGCTAAGTACTAAAATTGGACTATCCAAATCTTCATCAAAAAGTAGGAGCTTGGCTCCATATTTGGCTTGATGTTTACCATACAGATATTTAGGATTCGTTGCTCTATTGCCAAAGGAGATGCGGACATGTCAGACTAAAGGTGATCTAAAAAACAGGGCATAGATTCATAAGACACTATATGAGTTGTGAAAAGGGCATCTAAGTTACTGTGTGTATTGCATAATGGTACTCTTACAGGAAATTGTTCTTTAAATGTATGCTAAGTTGGCTTTATTACTATTGTATATGACTGTTATGCTTTAAAAGCTGAGCAGGATCTGTAAGTTTAATGAGTGTGTTTTCTACAGAAAAGTTTGGGTTTGAAGAAGTTTGGCCTGACATCCCACCCCACCAGTGACTTCTGCCTTCTTGTTCTTCCTCATCCTGGTGTCTGCTCAGAGCTGTGCTGAATTTGCCTCTAAAAGAAAATGCCATCACTTCTGAAGATAATTTNAGAGAAGCAGGAACTGTCTACAATAAAGATGCCCTGGACATTTATTCTCAGTTCAGTGTAGGAGCACTGTGACAAAACTCTGTATGTCTGCACCTATGTCTTGTGTGGGGCTTTCTTCTGATACATGGTGAGGGGAATAAATTAAAATATCTCATGACCTATTTTTCCCAAATTGAGTAAGTTGGTTTATGGCCTGCAGATTCATAACTGGTTTTATTAAACCCTCCCTTTGTGTCTTGCACTTTAGCTAAAGGTTCTTGCTTAAAACATAGTTGGGGGCTCAAAATCTTCAAATTAATGACAGCCCAGGTGGGATTCAAAGAAGGACACAATGACAAATCTATTTGAACATCAGAGAAAGTCTTTAAGCTTTGAGAGGACTGGTCTACCATTGCAAAATACAGCAAAGCGAAGAAAATCCAGGTATCGCTCTCCTTCTACTGGATTCCATCCAATGTCTGGGTAGCCTTTAAAAATCAACAAAGGGCAGCTCTGCAATCCACATCCAGCTAAGTAGCGAACCACCTAAAAGCAAGGTAAGATGAAAAATATATGAATTGTGAGAGAGAAGGTAAGTGCAGTTTCGAAGGAAAACATCCTCCTATGTTGTCAAGGGTATGGTGACCACATTCTATTATTCCATACAGAGTTATCATACTGTGGGGAAATCAGAAGAGCATCACTTTCTTAGTTTACTCTACCAGTCTTTTCCTGAAATAAACTCCAAATTTTTACTTATCTCTAATCCCTTTCCCCTCTCTCTAAATCACTGCTCTGCTATCTGTGCCTTATTTATCCTGCAACACAACTAGTCAATAGCTTTTTACCACTTCAGACACTTCTTTGTGCTGACCACTTATAAGTGCAGCAAATGCACCACTGTTCTAAACATCTACCATCTACACTTACATTATTCCCAACTTCACTGCAAAGGTTATAGCATCCACGCAACTGGAGGTAATCAAGAACAAAATGGACAATTTATTCAATCATCTCATTTGTCAATAGGAAGCCTTTTTGTTTTTCAGTGTCTGTCCTGAATCTGCCTTTCCTTTATTTAATCTGCTTTTCTTATCCACTAGTAACATAGGAAGGCTTATTCCTTTCTTTCAGCAACAATTAACATTCTACATAAGTGTCACATGCTGTTTTAAGGGTTTTTATTCTTTAATCTAATTAATCCTAGTTTGTTAAAATCATTTCTGAAGCAGGATTAAAATACAAGGTAATAAAATATAGGTAGATATACTGCATTATGTCACAGCTGCATGTCATCATCAAGACAGAACAACAGAGAAAAATGTTAGCAATGAAGTTTTGTTGGTTATGGACTTCACAGTTTCCAAAGTAAGATGTGCCTTTGAGGCAGTTCCTTTTGGTTACAGCTATGTATGTAATAAACATAAATTCAGTTCAACTATCAAGACTACCAGCAGGAAGAAAGAACAGCAAGACCCTGATAGCCCTCCTTGGAAAGGTACCTAAACTTCCTATATAATTCTTAAAATCTTGGATTTTGATTACTTGAGGATATAGGAGACTTTCCCTCCCTTGATAAAGCTTGATATAGCTTGATAAAGAAGCTACTAACCTTCTCCAAATCAGGCTCCCTTAAAGCTAGTGCAAGTTCATTGTTATCCATCACAGAGGCTGCTGCAACATCTAAAGGCGTTGATCCTCGCATAGAGGGAGAGGCTGTTGAAATAAAAATTCATTTCAATACAAATTTAATAAAAATTACAAACTCCTAGGAAATACATTAATATTTTTAGATGAAATATAAATATTGTCATTAATTAGCATGACTATAAGCATACATATGCAACCTATTCAAAACAAATAATTGGGCTTTGCAACAAATTTGTCATTGATATTAAATCAAAACCCAGTGTAGTTGTTGAAGCTGGAAACAACTTCTCTTACAGATTCCTATTCTCATCACATCCTTTTTTTTTAACATCTTATTTTTCTATTTTTCCTAACTGACAAAACTATATTTAGAGCAAATGGGAGTAGAGATTTTATAGCTAAACTACTGACATTCATTGAAATAGAATTCTCTTTAAAATACAAGAGAAATTACTTTATTGTATTTATTACAAAGCAGTCATTCTGGCTTTAAAACAAAACAAAAAACACCAAACAAACCTTCAGGTTTTATATTAATATTCCAAATACTTTTGATTTGGACAGTTTCTTTCCAAAGAGATTTCTAGTTCATACTTCTGTCCTGTATGTGCGCATCGATAAGGAAATTGTGATCATTAAAAAAACCCAAAAAACCTATGATGAGTCTAAATAACTATATACTCTGAATTACAAGTACTAAAATAAGAGATAAATATATCTCCTCTGTAGCACTTCAGTGTAGAAAAGAAAGGCTAATATTTAAAGTGTCAAGGTTCATTTCTGAACATGTCCAAGCAAATGAGCTCTGCATTCCTCCCACTGCCACATACTGAAGAGTCTACAGAAGAAAGCACAGGGGAGCAAGCTTCAGCAGTGAGAAGCAAGCCCTAATGAAATGCTGCCAACACTTAATTACGATTCTCTTCATCAAAATCAAGCTTCTGTTCCTCAAAATGCGCAACTACACAAACTTTCAATGTCCAAGTACAAACAAAAAACTGTCTGTTAAATTCCCTCTACTTTCTGCTGCTGTCAAGGGTTAATGAAGATACTTTTGCACTGGGTAAAGAAGAAAATTCAACACAGAAAGTGCAGAGGGATGCAAAAAAATCACATCTGGTTTTACATATTTATAAATTAACAGTATATGTGAAGATTTTGGGTTAGAATCTCAAAATTTATAGACATTACTTACCAAGGCCGACACTGCTGTTTTCCAATAAATAACTTAGGTGATCAAACATAGCTTTTTGATTCTGCCTGCTGATGCGGCAAAAATAACAGAGAAAACGACAGCAGTTTGCCACCATCTTTGGGAAAGTGATTTCCTAAGAAGAAGATAAAACTGGACTGAAGCTCACAGTGTAAGACAGGAATAAAACTTGAAAAAGGTCACTTATATGACAAACTTCTATCACCCTTCTTAGTACTCAACACACCTCAGTGAAGTTAAATGATTAGGTTTCACACTCCAAACACTCCAAAATCAAGAGCCAAGATCACTCATCAACTCTAGACTCAAATATGAAAGAAGGCAAACGCTCAGATTCATAGAGCATTGATTTTTAACTAGTTTCTCCCATTTAAAACCCAGTAAACATATAAAGTGTTATTTGCAAGGGGTTTTTTCATTTTAAAGCACCTGAATTTAAACTGTTAGTTATGTCTTCCTCCAGAATGACAGGATAGGTTCTTCTATATGCTTAACTGTGGCACTAATGGACAGTAGTAAAAGATAATGGTCTCAGTACGTCCTACATTCTAAATTCTCTTCTAATAGTGAATTACTTTACCTTGGATTCTCCTCCACCAAGCACATTTACCATCACTTCCATAACAGTTTCATGCATGCCTAAAGCTCTCATGAGATTTGGATGTTGGTAAAATACTTTATTATTCATGATGTCTCTACAGGAAAAAAAAAATAAAAATGTGATTAAAATGTTATGGACCAATAGTTTAACAATTATGTTATCTGCAAAGCTGGTTTACTGCACAATTCTTCACCATTTGAGGGACTCTGTCAGGCTAAGTCTCAATCTCTCCCATTCAATTTACACTGTGGAAGAGCGTGAACTTTCTTTTCTCGTAGGGCTACTGCTCTAAACACCGCTTGATCACATCAGAGTAGAATGCTTTTCTATTTTCATTGGAAATTCCATTCCAGATCTAACATTTTCTAATAAAAGTATGATGTAAGGCTTGATAAAGTCTTGATGTAGGTGACACTATCAGAGTTTTTGACTCCTAGTGACTTCCAGGAGGATTAGAATATCCTTTTCACCCAAAGTCTACAACTTAACTTCAGATCACAGATGATAGATAGACCATGTCTCCTGGCTTGTATCAGAAATCATACGGCCAACAGGTGTAGGGAAGGGATTGTCTCTCTGTGCTGGGCACCAGTGAGGCCAAACCTCGAGTACTTGGTTCACTTTTGGACATGCCAATACAGGAAAGACATTCAGGGATGGGAGCAGGTCCAAATAAGGGCAACAAGGTTGATGAAGGGTCTGGAGAACAAGCCTTATGCAGAGTGGCTGAAGAAGTTAGGGCAGGTTAGTCTGAAGAAAGGGAGGCTGAGGGAAGACCTTATTGCTGTCTACAACTACCTGAAAGGGGGATGTAGAGCGGTGGGACCAAGTTGCCTAAAACCCCATCCAACCTGGCCTTGAACACTTCCAGAGACAGAGCAGCCACAACCTCCCTGGGCAACCTGCACTACCCTCACAGGGAGAAATTTCTTCCCAAGATCTAATCTAAATCTCCTCTCTTTGAGCTTGAAATCATCCCCCTTGGTCCTATCACTATAGTCCTTTGCAAGAAGTCCCTCTCCAGCTTTCTTTCAGGCATTGCAAATTACCATAATCTCCCTGCAGAACCTTCCCTCCTCCAGGCTAAAAAACCCTCCCTCTGAGATTGTTGGTTTTTTTCTCCATGCTCAATGCCACAATCTAATAACTATTCACTGGTTTCAGATTTCATTAGGTTAAGTGAAATGTAACAACTCAAATTTGCAGTACAAAGGTGGATTTAGAAATACCGATATTTCTGACTCTTGACTCTTGGCAGGACTCTTGACTCTTGGCTATCCCCTTTGCCAAAGCATTATGGCTTCAAGCTGCAACAGGGGAGGTTTAGACTAGACATCAGGAAAAAGTTCTTCACGGAAAGAGTGGTCGAACACCAGAATAGGCTGCACAGGTATGTGACTGAGTCACCATCCCTGGATGTGTTCAAGAGTCACTTAGATTTGGTGTTATGGGATATAGCTTAGGGGTAAGCTTGTAGAGTAGGGTTAATGGTTGGACTCAATGATCCAAAGGGTCTTTTCCAACCTGAATGATTCTGTGATTAGCATGAATGTATTGAACACTGCAAGGACCAGGAAACAGTGATGGGATGTGCTGGCAAGCTAAGAGGTAGACACTGTTCTTAATGATGCTACAAAATTATGTATAGACATTAATAGGGATATTTCAGGTTTTCAGTAAGCTGAAAAAAAAAGAAGGTAAGGTATTTTACACAACAAAAGTTTTTCTGCTTGCATTCCTGCCACTCTTTATGTAACCTTATCTTTGATTGATATTGCTTTTGCTGACTGTGGATATCTAACAGATCATAGCTGATGTCTCATCTCACCAGAAAATTCTCAGATATTAACATTTCTCTGACATAAACTGCAAAAAAAAAACAAACCAAAACTCTTTGCTAGTAAAGATAATAACGTTTTCTTCACTCTTTTATCCACTTGCACCATTTTTTGGGCTGCATCTTTCTAAGTGAAATCCTTCACAGTTCAAATAGTATCAAATATATTCTATACAATAAAAAGATGGTACATACAGACTCATGCAGATAGAATTTCATTAGCTGATGTGTCAACAGCTACCAGTCACTTATTTCTAATAAAACAGACAGTATGCTTGATAGGATTTTCAACAGCCATAATATTTAAAATATGATAACAAGATACATTTTATAACATCATAAAGCTTTACAAATATGTTTTCAACTTTTCTCTCAAGAAGTCTTACAGGTATCATTTGGTTTTCCCAAAAAAATGCTACAGACAATAATGCCAAGGATGTATGTCACAGCTGGGGATACTACACAAGCGATATCAGTGTCTGTATAAACTTATTCATAACCATACAGCAAGCAACAACAGATATCAGCCAATAAAAAGATGTTACACTCCAGTTATTTACCCTAGTCCACGAATCATAAGTTTTTCTTCTTCCTTCCCCATTCTGACACTAAGCAAGGAACGTATTTGGCCAAGGGATGCCAGTAGATTGATTGTATCTTCCACAGACACACTATTTATGGTGTAGGTCTTTGGCAGGGCTCGAACCAAGCCACCAATACCATCATACTGGCGATGTAGCAACACAAACATGGCCCTCACTAACTCCGGGTCTTCTATCACTGACTCCTGTGCCCACCGCACCATGGTGTCTGAAATCAACTGCTGAAGAGTAGCTGTGAAGAAAATCCATAAATCATAAGATTAGCATTAATTCCTTATCTCTCTTCTGGTAGCAGTATATATGATTTTGAATTAATATGATTCTTAAAATGCAACTGTTGATTGGTATTTTTTTAGCAGAATATCAAAGGAAAATAAAATCACACAAGAGACTCAAGCAGCCTAGCCACCAGGATACAATTTCATTAGTTTAGTACAATACTGTCTTTCCACTGAGAGAGAGAGAGAGAGAGGGAGAGAGAAAGAGAGAGAGAATTGGAGAAAGTCAGGAATTTATAGAGCTTTTAGCTCAATACCAGAAAAAAAAATTGCAAACCATAGGATTGTTCACCACATTCTGTGCAGACCTGTCCTCTAATGATCACTGCCCGATTACTGAAACAACAGTAACTCTGTGTAGTCAGTGATGAAAAACAAACTTTTTTACCAAAGTCAGAACACTTAAACTGTTAAAATAGTTCCTGCTAGCAGGGTAGCAGTATAAAGTTAAAATATTTGAAAGACCCATCCACTATAATAAACAACATAAAAAGTTTATAAACATAAAATCAGCATAGATAAGAAAAAAATAATAATCATTTGACCTCAAAAGCAGAACCTGGATGGCAATAGTAATGATCCTTTCAAGATGGAGATGCAGAGAAGGTCATAAAAAATGACAGAGGAATAATCATACTCAACAAACCTTGAATTTTCATTTTGTTTGGGTGGCTTCTCCTAAGTAGTTTTGCAAATTACAGGTTTTTGGTAACCTTCATGCAAATCTTGATTTGAAGCTACTGCAGCTGTTTTTATGATCAAGTTCTCACAATTATTAAGGCTATAACAGTTCTATAAAATGCAAGAAACATTATTTTGCTTACAGGAAGTCTTATCATCATCATCAACTGGCTTTTCAGCTTGCTTCTTCTTCAGATATGTAACTTTTTCCATGAGGTATAGGAGGCGACCCTTAATGGTTAAATCACTATTTCCATCCAGGGTTCCATCTTCATCTAATTCAATTCCTGAAATAAATAATATAAACTAAATAGTAAAAGGATAAAATGAAACAAGTTAGACATGTTTTGCATTTGGTATGTAAAAAATGTAATCAAACTAAACTATGCTGTTCTGCCCTGATTGATAAATGAGTTGGGATATGTTTAATCACATAAAGAAGTTATGATGTTAAGAAGTTTTAAATATAAAAATGGAAAAATCAAGAAGAAAGATAAAGCCTCTTCTCCTTTCTATTACTCAGTAAAAAGACTTACCACAATGTGCCATCAAGTCTTCATGGAAATCCAAAAGTTGATCCCGAATTTCTTCAGGGCAAGGACAATCATTTTTATCATCTTTAAAGTTCAGTAGCATGTTAATCTTAAGAGAGTACAAAGGAAAGGCAAATTACACTAATCTTGACGAGGAAAAAGTTTGAAATGGAAAAAGAACTCTGCCACCCACAGATCTCAGCCAAGAATAGTTTCTCCATTGTAACCTGTACCTGCTCCTGAGGTGGAGATCGAAATTCTTTTGTTTTTCTAGCTGTCAGGGCAGCAGACATGTTCAAAGCCTGCATTACTTCATTGTACCGAAAGCGCTGGTTCTCTTGAAGCTTGGCCACAAAATCATCTGAAAATGCTACAATGGCTTCTATTCGGTGTCGTACTTGGCAATCACACAGGTACTGGAGTAGATGACACATCTGAGAAAAGTTTCATAAGAAAAAGAAGCATTGGCAAGCTAAGAACTATCTTCTGCATATTCTGCAAATAAGGATGGATTCCTTACCAGCAGCAGTTACTATCAAATAAAGTGACTTTACGACACACAAAGTAATCCTACATCAGGAATATCTTGTAGCCACAAAGAGATTTACAGGCCTAAAACATATAAAATGCAAGACTTTTAATAAAGTTGTAACAGAATGGATTTTCTCATTTTGTTTCCAGAGTTTCTTTTCTGTTTGGATACATACAATAAATCAAGAATTCCCTGGTAATGTCACCAGGAAAGTAATCCTTTTTAATGAAACAACAGCTGTTTAATCTATACTGAACAAGTTTATACAATGAGGAATATACAAAATCTTGTTATTTCCTATAAGGAAATCTCTGTTAAAAATCAAAATCACCTTGTTCTTGCAAGAGAAATTATCAAAGAGAGGAGATTTAAATTAGATCTTCCACTGTGATGGAACAAATTGCCCATAGAAGTTGTGCTTGCTCTGTAAGTGTTCAGGGCCAGGTTGGATGTAGCTCTGGGCAACCTGGCCTAGTGAGAGGTGTCCGTGCCCATAGCAGGGAGGTTGGAACTAGATGATCTCTGATGTCCCTTCCAATCTAAACCATTCTGTGAAATCACAGAACGGCCATGATTCTATGAAGTGAATTAAAAAGGGTTTGTGAAGAATTGAGAACAACCATCACCACAGCAGCATCATTACCTGTAATTTAACAGGTTCTGGAAGCTTCATCTGAAGGAGTCCTTCTTTTAGCACTTGCTCCTCTCTGATTTCTTCCTCTCCTTCTTCTAACTTGAGTTCATCCGAATTCAACTCCTTCTCTGAAAAATCATCCTCCTGGCTCACTGCTTCTTTGAAAACTCTGGGTTCAATCAACTGCAGGATGTGTTTCAGATCCTCATTGTGGAAGATTCCCATAATTAGGAGGGTATAAAAGAGCTTGATGAGGGGGACAAACAGAAATTCTGTAGACCCTCCAACTGGATCTCTGACGTGGAGGCTGCCCTCCTGAACAGCTTCAGTCAGCATCTCTATGGTTTTGGCTTTTAAGATTTCTAGAGGGAACTCAGGACTGAACTGAAAGCATTCACTGCTAATGCTTACAAAACTTGGTGAGGAGAACTGCATTCTTGGTCTTAATGAAGTGCTAAGTCCTATACCAGGGAGGCCATGCTTTTTGTTTTCATCAGGAAACAAAGTAATACTCTTGGTCTCATCTGTCATTGGGACTATAAATTCATTATTCATCATTAACCTGGCAGTTGCGTAGGTATTAAGATGAATGTCAATGAGTAAGTCATAATATCCTGCACGTAGTAATCCTGGCATGTATTTATTCTCAATAGCATAGAGGAGCTGAGATTCATCCACATGACTACACATTGCATGGGCCACTCGGTTGTTGCCTAAAGCACAAACAGCTGAATATAATCGGAGGGTATGGAAGTGAAATTTAAGCAACTCTTCTTGTTCTGTCAACTCTAAAATATCAATAGTTCTGCAGAGAAAAAAAAAAAAACAACATAAACCAATAGAGTAAATTCTATATCGGTGCAAAAGTTACGGAAATGAAAAAATTAAAAGTTCTCTCTAAGGGTAACATTGCACAATTCTACATTATAGCTTCCGTATAAGAAACACAACCTAAAAATCATAGACTAATAAAGTTCAATCAGGAGTTTAGTCAAATCACACCTTAGGTACAACTTCAGTTATATTCAGTGGGGAAAGATCAAAATTATTTACTTCGACCAGAATACTTGTTCATGCTATAAACAAAAATCTGCATAAACAAAAATTAAGGTTTTAAAACCAGTAAATGTTGAAATATTATGTCATTTTTTTGGTTTAGATCTCAGGTTGTAAAATGGCAATAGACTAAGATGGTTATTTGCAGAGGATTTAGGGGTAAAGTAATTAAGAATACTCTGTATTTACATGTGTTAAAAATACAGAGAAGTTCATAGGCTATTTTATAGAAATTTTATAATTTGGAGCTTCATAATCCCACTCTAACTCCAATACACTTCAACATGCAAACATCAACCTGTTTTCTTCAGGAATATGAAGGGCCATGAACTGTAAAGGATTCAGGCACTGTATCATCCAGCCTTGACGTTCACTGATCCGAGAGACATCAACCTTCAAGAAGTGGTTTGGCACTCTGCTCCAAAGCACGTGAGTCAGAAATTGAACATGGAGACGTGGAGGACATTGAGAGACTGGGTTTTTGTGTTCGCTTTTGAATAAACCAGCAGACAATGGCATTACATTCTGGAAAATTCCAACAGAAGAGACAATTGGTTTTGTTATCTTTACAAAAAAAATGGATATATTTTCCAATAAATGTATTCAATATACAGTACAGTGTAACACAAATCTAATATTTCCCACTTTCTCAAACTAGAGATATGAACTCCACTCTTCTTTCACCTTTGCTGATTTCTTAGATGCCCACATATCCAAAGCAAGTAACCAAATTACCGCTCACATTTTTTGAGTGTACTGTCTGAATGTACTTTAAAACTCTTTTAAAACCTCAGCCTAACCTGCAGGTGCACTCAACATCTGTGCTCAGCTTTTAAAATAAGAGATATGCTTTAAAGACACCAGTAATATAATTTCACCATACAGAATTCAACAAGACTTTGCAATAGCCTTTGCCAACTCTAATCAGTTACAACCCTTCTCATCCAGTATAGTTTAAACACATGAATCATTTAAAACTGAGTGAAGAATAAAACTGTCAATATTGTAAACACTTAGAATAGTAGAAATTTAAAAAATACCACCCAACAAATGGCAACCAAATTTAATTTTTTAAATATATCAATCCTAAACCTGCACAAACCCAAGCATTATTTACCTTTATTCTTCCCAATTCAAACTGGAAAACATTGGGGCTTGTAGCTTGAGCAAATACAGCAGGAAATAACTTTGTACTCGGTTCAACCTAAATGAAAGATGAACAAACATATAATCCCTGAAGAGAGCAAAACTTTGTTACATATTAAAACAACCTTCTAGCATCTACTGCCCATCAGTAGGGGCAACTCTTTGAATAAACCTTCAGAAAATCCAAACAGAAGGGAATAAAATCACTGTTATAACAGCAACAATTATTCTTTTTTTCCAGTCTAGCACAAAACATTCTAATTCAATGCACTCTTGAGGACTCAACTGTCCCTATTTACACTGGAAGGCATCACCTAAAAATACTCACCTGGTAGTATGTGCCTAGTTCTTTGCCATTAGCTGTGAAGGTAAGGAGGCCACTGGCAGCATCAATCAAGCAACCAATTTCCAGACCATTATTGTTGCGCCCTTGTCCAGGGCTCATGCTCTCTCCTGCGCACACCATATAGCAGTTGCTGCGTTTTATACTGAATGTCAAAAGACAAATTTATTTATGAATGGCATGTAAACTTTGCGCAGTGACTATGAAAAGCTTTGTGTGGCTACAACACAAAGCTGAAGACAGCAGATCCCACCATAAGCAATGCCAAAATTCAATGAAACCTAGACTTTATAATTAAAAAAGCCCCACAAAACAGCTGAGGATGAAAAAATATGAACACGCTCAAAACATTTGTAAAAAATTAAGAGACAGACACTACTGACTTGATAAGTCAATACTTTAAATCATTAAGCATAACACAAAGTTTCTAGCATGGATCTTAAGCTGAAATGCTGAGAGTAGCTGTTGTGCTATTTTTGGACTGCTCAAAACCAAAAAGTTCCCAAAATTCTACAAGGTATTTGGTTCTACTTTGTACCAGTTCAAAAGCCAGTATTTACATGATTATGGTCCAAAAGTACATAGAAAAGCTGCAGCGTTTTGCTTTTCTGTACCATTAATTTGGTCATTACTCCATTGTTTCTTCAAATGCCAGAGAACAAGTCACACTTATGAATAAAACTTTTTTCTTTCTTTGTCACATTAACTCAATTACAGTTAATAGGGTGAATATTATACATCATATATACCATTGGTGAATAAATATATGTAGTATGTATATATTATCAGTATCAAATGCATATATTATTAAGGAAATTAACAAACCTCTCATGAACCTTCCCTTTTTCGTCTCCCAGTGTCACTGTAACAGTACGCACTCTGTCCAAGTCAAAGCTTGTGTCATATTGGTGAAAGTCAGATGTAATCCAGCCCACCCAGACATTAGCAGGTTCTTGACCAGGAAATATTCTCACTGAATAATAGTACTGTCCATAAAAGAATAATTTCAGTAAATATTAGTACTACATATTAACATTTTGGTTTCTAGTGTATCAGTTTGATGAAGAACTAAATTGTTCATCTAAAATCTGAAAATATGTCACCTCTTCAAAATTAGCATGGGCTTATTCAAGCATAATTCATAAGCAAAGCAAAAAAACCACCAGAATATAAAGACAAATACAGCCAGCAAAATATATGTTAAAAGAAAAGAAATAAAAAAATTAAAGATCTAGCTTATACACTTGTATGGTATATCTACCGTATTATGCATCAAAGCACTGTAGGCTATTGTCATGTGTTTTTACAGACATTTTCAAGTGGTCCTTAATTTTGACCTGTTTGTGTAATACAGGTTTTCCTGTTTATTCCATTCCATTATTCTACAGTTATGTATTATGTTTTGCTTGGTGTTATCAGTAACAGTTTCAAAAATGGATTCAATTAATTTACAGTTTTCCATGAGGAAATGGTCTTAGACTGACAATCAAAACAAAACTCTATTTCAGTAGTACAGGACTACCAAAGACAAAATTACACTCTTTCTGAAACTCTTAACAGGTGAAAATAAGCAGTTATTTGGAAATAAAACCCAAAAAAAAGGCAAACCACTAAAACACCAATCCTATGGTACAATACCGTGGAAGTTTGCATCAAATAATCATAGTCATCCCTATCATCAGCAAGCACATCCTCTGTAAGCCGTGCAGAGTGACTGGTGCTATAATCTGGCTTTGTTCTCCTGAGCATAAATCTGTAGTAAAATAGGAAAAATAAATGTATATATTAAAAGCTTAATATATAAATAAATATACACATAACAATTTTACATTGGTATATAAAAATATTTATTATGCTAAACATACAAAATTTACTATATAAATAACACATAACACTAGTTAATTTATTATTTCCATGTAGAGTAAAACAAAATAGTTCAAAAAAGAGGAAAAGTCAAGTTAATCTATAAAAGCGCTTAAATAAATTTTGAGCTTAAGCTGTGTATCCAAAAGTTACTTTGAAGCTAAATTCACATAACTTTAAAAATTGTCAGGCTGTTAACTTCATGTTACTTTGGAAAAACGTGGAATCTTAAAAGGCTTTCTTGCATGTAAAAATACCAACCATATGCTCTTAATTATTGAAATTTTTATAACCAAATCTGGCAAAGGAAAGCAGAAGACAAATGGAAAGTGGAAGTAATACTGCCTGGAACACATCAGCTAGAGAATATTCTTATGGTTACTTGGTTCGTTGTGGTTATTGAAAAGCCAATAAATATTTCTAGATAACTATTCTCTAACACATTCAGGTTTTTGGAAGGCACGTGAAAAAACATTCCATGTCACTTTGAAGATCTCCTATATCTATCAAATGGATCTCCATAGGTTTAGAGAGCACTTCAGTGTGATGATCACAGAAGTCTTAACAGTAAACCAAATTACACTTTTCAATAGCTTGAAAAATGTTTTCAATATTTGGTCTTAATTTCATCTATGTATTGTGTAATGTGAAATTTAATCACATGAAGGGAAACTGTCCTGCCTATTGTGCTATATCGACAAAGTAGGGCAAATTAGGGAAAAATATCTGCACGCTTGACTGGCATTTCCCTCTACTATTCAATAAAAGATTAAAAAATTTAGAAGAAAAAGAAGAGCAAGCCAAATGTGCTACTAACCTTTGCTTAAGACGAGAAGGCTTTTCTTGAACATTATCCTTATGATTGTTTAGCTCTGGTTTTGTGGCATCTTTCTCTTTTTCTGTTCGGTCAGAAACCAGATGACCATGAGCAGTTTTCATCAGAACCTCAAAATCAGAATCAGCGTCATAATCCTCCAAGTCATTCTTCAGGCCATAAAGACCAGATCCTGGTAAACCTCCAGCAGCTGATCTGGAGAACACCTCCGCGCATTCAATGGGCATGCTTAAGCGAAAGAACATTACGTCTGTTTTACTGTTCTGTGAACCAAAGGACTTCTGCGTGACCTTTAGGCAGGGGCAGCTGTCTATGGTGCCATCAATTCTCATCACCTATCAAATATAAAGATGCAATTGTTTTGAACTTGATGCTTTTTTGCTGTTTACAAATAATTCATCTTTCTAGAATAAGCATCCACAACTTGTAACATGTGTTGCCAAGAGACAAATGAAGTGTAATCATGTGCTGCTCTTTTAAGGGGGAATTAATACTGTGAGGAGATAGTTGTTCCTTGTTAAATAGAAAAATAATCACAAGGAAAGGCCTTTCTCATCATAACTATTTACAACATAAATCCAACCCTGCACAGAACAATACAAACCAGCTAATTAAATCATGCTGGAGCTGTTTATTCTGAAGAGGAGGCACCTGAGGAGAGACCTTCTTGCTGTCTACAGTCATCTGAAAGGAGGCTGTATAGAGGTGGGGATTGGTCTTTTCTCACAAAGAAGAACAGGAGGAAATGGCCTGAAGTTGCACCAGGGAAGTTTAGATTGGACATGAGGAAAAACTTCTTCATGGAAAGGGTTATCAGGCCTTGGAACAGGCTGCCCGGGTGGGGCGGGGGGCTGAACTGCCATACTTAGACATGTTTCAAAGTTGAACAGATCTGGAGCTTAGGGACGTGGTTTAGTGGTGGCTTTGGAACAATTAGGTTAATGATTGGACTTGATAAGCTTAAAGGTCTTTTCCAGCCTAAATGATTCTATGATTCTATACGTAAGAACACAAATTATTTCTTAAATGCTACAGAGTGCCACACATCAGCTTAAAACCAGTTTTTATTCCATCAGTTTCAGAAGGACTTCATGGTAGACTTGCAAGATATTAATTCAGTTCCACAGCCAGCTTAACTGCTTGGGGCAGAATAAATATTTATTGTGGAGAATTCAACTTAGTGTGTGCACCAGAACACATATAAAAATGCCCAATTTCTGGAAGCTGCAATAAGGATATCTTGTAGAATTTGTCTCTGAGACCCTCACATCTACACATATGACAGATTGCATAGATGAAGAAACACATTAACTAAATAATTACATTCTTTGCAACTCTGCAGAATGTAAGAAATTTTAAGAGGTGCAAGGTTCATTCTGAATCAGATAAACATACCACATGAAAAATCTTGTCTAGAAGTGCAAAAGTAGAAATGTAATTAAAAATTATTCACTGAAGTGTCTAGAAACATTTCAATAGAATCACAAACCTCAATATGTTCATGATTTTGTGGCACTGGTAGAAACTGAGGGAGTCTTTTACTCAGCCAAATGGTAATGTCTCTGTTTGTATTAACAGCAAAGGGTTCGTACCCTTCCTGTAAGCCACAGATAGTGAAATATTTTAGAGTGCTGACATCTTTTCCAAAGTTCATTCTTCCCACTTGAGATGGGCCCAGACTGCACACAGGTAGAAATCCTTAAAACAAGATGAAAGAACACATGGCTTGTACATGATGAACATCAAAGAACTGCTCTCATTCCAAAATTCACCTGGAAAAAATACCCCAACCAAGCAAAGCCCAAACAAATGGTACAAATACAAACGTGCATCAACAGCATATCATCTCTTGCAAGTCACCAAGTACTACATCTCTAACATAATTCTGAAAAGAACCCTCTAATAACCATGGATTTCTTCATGCAGCTCTTGATTTACCACAAATAAATCTTTAGATTGCTCTTAAGCATTTCAAGGAGTGTGAGAACCAGTAGTTGGGAAAAAATGCACCAAGAGCATGCTGAAAAATGAAACAAATATTAAAATTCATTTTACAAAATCATAACATTTTGCAGCTCAGGATAATGGCAACTGACAGTATGATTCTGTGGCTTGATGAAACTGAAGGTTGGTTATTCTGGGGCTTGGGCTCAGGTTATTGATTTTATTTTGATGGAACTTTGTATTTGTATGCATCTACTCTCATGCTGTTTCTCTAGCATAGGGAACTCACTTGTGACATAAAGCTCTGTTCAGCTATTCTGGTTCAAGAGTGTATCAGGTATATTAGAATAAAACACAACTTCCTCACCTTTTTTAGGTTGCACAGATTAAAAAAAAGAAAGGGCTGAAAATCTATTCATGATGTGTCATGAGAATGACTATTCAACAGATGAAACATCAACCCTTCAGCACCACCTCTTGAAGATTTTTATTGCAGATACATAAGAGTGATTATCATGTGTATGAGGCATGATAAATTTCAGGGTATACACTATTAGTCATAAATTCAAGTCCAGGTTTTTACCTTCAGAGCAAGGCTCTTAAATCACAAAGCATCAATTTCTCAGATAATACAGATGATTTAAACAACAAAATTTATGTCCATTCTACCAGTGCAAATCCAGTGACAGACAACAATAAAGTATTTTCCAGCATTAAATGAAACAAAATCTATTACACAACACATAACAGGGAAGATATATGTTGTGGAAGTGCCCAGCAGCTCTAGCAGGAAGAATTTACTAGGTCCCTGTTGAATAAGAGTGATCCATAAGCTCTTGCAGAAGTTTTTAAGCAAAGCCAAGAATAGAAATTCTCTTTGCAACAAGAGTACAAATTTCAGATCATTGCTCAAGAACAGCAACAATCTTCTATAGACAACTGAGGTTTTTGATAATGTGTTCTCAAAGAAATAATTGCGAAAGCATGAATCCTCACAGTATGAACAAAAAATGACATCAGATTTGCTACATGCCACATACGCATACCAATGGTTTCTCTAATTCACCTCATCATTTAATTTCCAGTTCTCATTAAAGAAAAGCCTTTTCAGATGTTTCCACCCAAACTTAGAATCTTTCTAATAGCTTTGCTCACTACATCTCAAAAAGGATATAATAGATCTGAAAATGGTCAATACACAGGAAACTGCTTTTTTATCATCAACAATTAAAGAAATTGGGATATTTCAGCCTCAAAAAAATATTAAGAAGGTATTAATATAAAGATGAACAGAGATGAACAATAAATGTTTGCAAGGAGATGTAAACTGATCAGTTGTTAAGATGCTATATTTATACATATATATGTCTTAGGTTTTTATTTTTATTTGTTATCATATTTGTATATATGAACAATTACTATGGTAAGTAAATTCACACATCCCTTTCCTTCATCATAATACCTGAGGACATCTGAAGACAGTAAACAGACATGAATCTAGAAAATTGGTGCCAATTAAATGACACTAATTACTTCTAATGGTATCGCATGACAGAAGGAGGAATTGGAAATTTCTTCTCTCAAAGCACTTTCTGAAAGAAAACCCCCCAGAACAAAAAAACAGAAGCCAGAGCAAAAGTTAGGCAACAGCCGCAATTTAGCAGCAGTATTGACTACAGCACTTACCGTCACCAACCTCAAAGTCCTTGAATGCAAGTTCTGAACCTGAGTCATCAAGTAAGATTTCACCATTTAAGGTGAACATCATGGTGTGCTCATTCATGTCAACCATACATCCAACGACATCTCCCGCCAACCAAGAGCGGCCAAAATGCTCATTACCTTGATGCCACCGTTGCGCCTGAAGAGAATTTAAAAGGATTTCAAAGAGAAATCGTGACACTGTATGTGTTCCTCTCTCCCTTAATTGTACAACTAATAATTAGCCCCCACAGTTCAGAGAGCATTAAAATTAACACTTCCACATCATATCATTCCGAACAATGCCTACCCATGCTCCACTGTAAGCTTTCTAACTGACTTCCTGCCAACACCTCTCGCTCTTTAGGTATTGTAAACCTAAGTGAGCTGACAGGAAAAACTGCTATTTCCGTATATGTGTGTAACAACACAGCTTATATTTCTGCAGAAGCTCCATGAAGGTCTTCTACAGACAATAATACACTATTATTTACAATGTTAAATTGCTACTTCACAAACATTTTTAAGCAACTGTTTTAATTTAATTTAGTAACTTGTATAATCACTGCTTCCAAATCCACTTTATTGTTTCCTCAAGTATAATTCTACAAATGTTGTGTACAAAAATGAATCTTGCTCTCATATTCCAGATTTTAGAATTGTCTATGGATGGGAGAAGCAATCTGAGCTTCTGACAGATTCCAGATTAATGATTGGTATGACTGCCAATCTGCAGAGGCTTTGTAGGAGGTCCTGGATTGTTAAATAAATTCACATGTAATACATATAAAATAAATCAGTGTTAATAATAGTTTCCTTATTCACATATTCTAGCACACAAATATATTTTTAACCTCTGCATTCACCCTGTAAATCCTACAAAGAAAATTAGCCTTCCTATGTATCCTGGAGTTGAAAAACTTTTTTTCCAACCAAGATGAGAATCCATCATAATCAGAAAACAAAGCAGCTTTATGGATTGAGACTTAAAGGTCATAACTAAGATTCAAAAGGGAAAATATTCTAAGAAACACAAGGGAATTGAATACTTTACTTAAGCCAATCAGACTTTTTACATAAACTACTTTCCATTTCTCTTTTTAAGGCATTTTCTTGTGTAACACAAACTGAGAAAAAAATTTAATTCCAACACCATGAATACAATAGATCTTGAAAGCTTGAGCTGACCAGTAGCAGCTAGGGATACTGATTATTTCTGTTACATAATGTAACACTAACAAAGGAAATTAATTTCAAGATCAAATAAAAGAAATACCTTGACATAAGCCACCAGTAGCCTTAACAGCAATTATGATTTGGATTGTGGTTGTGCTTGTCTTCATAATGAATTAAAAAGTTCTAATGAGTCATTTAATCTATTCTGATAAAGTATTCTGACAAAAATCAGTAACATATAATATAGTTTGTTTTACTGTATCTGTTTACTATTTTATTTCAATTTTTTCCTTTCTCATGCAGAATTAAATTTGAGCAAAAATTCCTTGTTCCTTCATACTTTTGCCAAAGAGAACTAGGAACACTCTTAGCAGCTTCTACATTCTTATACAGAAGTTCTATCAAAGCGTGCCTCAAACACTTTCAGTTGATCTTAAGTGTATTTATTCCCCAACAGAATTTCTTGTAGAGAGAACAACATAGTAAAAGGTATAATAAAATTATTTATAGTTAAGTCCAGCTCTGCCAGTATTTGAATCTGAGTAAGTTGCTTAAATTTTTAAATGCTTTATATAAACTGTAGAAATACTCCAACACCATGAACAAAATTAAAGAATTGTGACACCCTGATAATTATTTTTTCAGTTGACATTGATCCTCCTAGGAGGAGAGAGAAAGAAAACATTTTATAAAACACAAATGAATAGAAGGCAGTTAAGTTGAAGCAATGACAAACAAAATATAGCACCAAATTAGAAATTTTTTCATTGCATGTAAACACATACAAACCTTAAACCCATCAAAAACAAATGCTTCTTCATCTGAGCCAAGTTCTTGATCTGGTAGACAACCCGGCCTGGTCCAGCCAACTCTCATGTCTCCTGCAGTAACTGCCTCAAACTCGAAGTACCATTTCCCAGCCTTCACTGCGTAAGTCTTCTCTGTGCGGAAGATCCTGAATTTTTCCATTATCCCATTACACACATCCAGTTTCATAGCTGCAAGTTTTAAAAGATAAAAAAATTAAAGAAAAAATTTCTACTGACAGTGAAAACAACTACAGTAAGGTTTAAAAAATAAAAGGAAAAATAGGAAAAAAACTGGAGACAGCCAGAATGCATCTGGACATAATCCTGGAGAAACTAATTTAGCTGACCAGATGATCTCAGGAAGCCCCTCCCAACCTCAACGATTCTGCAATTCTGTTCATTTTTTTAAACAAGACAAAACCACCAAACACACAAACCTAAACAAAATACAAACCAATCTTCTAATCACCGTAAAGGACAAATGTTCATCTTTGAAACACAATTCTCAGCTGAGACATCATCTTCTTATAGAGAGTGTAATCAAATCACCTAATTGTCTCATTTATATTACAAGAGTCACATTTCTTAAGTATGTAATTCTTATAAAAATATTATTAAATTTCATAGTTATTATAATAAATAATAGATGAAAGGTTGAAATGAAGATGTTTTTCCAGAAGCAATGGAGGACAGGAATTACAAAAGACAAACCTGCATAAAGCTTTAACAACAAAAATCTCACAGTAATTATTATTCTGCTTCAGGAAAAAAATGAAATGCATCAACTTCTGTCAAAAAGCAGCAAGTATGAAAAGTAGAGTTGGCATAAATGCACAGTTAAAGGCACCTCCTGTCCAAGGGCAAGGCCAGAAAACCTAGTCACAGCAAGGTACTGTTCAGAAAATATTATTTAGCCAGTAGAGTAACAAATAACAAGGTGTCAAGCTTTAATAGCATTGGATAGTCTCCCTTGTTCTCCTTTTATTCCCTTTCAAACTGTTGAAGAGATAAATATAACATTTCATGGGGTGCTTTAAAAACTGTCATTTCTCACTTCAAAGCTGCTGTCTCCCAATTGTCAAGATGAGATTAAAAGCTGGCTCACAATTCCTATTTACTGCAATATACTGTAAAGTAAATTACCAGCTATCATTAAGTAAGTAATAACAGTGATGAATTAAAAATTATGCTATAGAGCTTTGTAAATCAATGTTTAAAATAAAATTGAGTGGAGACTCAGAACACCACTAGAGGGCTCTACATCCTTTAATATCAATACAGATTTTGGCTGATGAAAGAGGATTTCTGTGAAATATTTTAAGCATCTCAAAAACTTGAGAGGGTCATAAACTGTAAAATCTAAATACCAAAAATTATTCTAAAAATCTTTTGCTGAATGCAATTCCAGTCTTTATTTAAGAAATAGCAGTTTGTGGAACACTGTTCTGCAGGTCATTTCCTCTGCGAATATTGCAATAGGATTGACGACACCCTGCAGATGCAAGCGCTGTTGTTTATATTACATTATTTCATCAAAGGTAGCTCCAGAACCTCTGTTTCATAAGGAAAGTAAAATAAATTCCAACAGTTCACTCCCGAGGAAAGCCAGGGGCACACAGTTCTCACAGCTGTAAGTGAGGAACCAAGATTAATCTTGTGAAGTTTCCACATTGTGGAAAATGAGTGTGATTGCCATGCCTTTTACTCTACATCACTAGACAGCTCCTTTATCTTCTCAAGAAGCAAAAACTGCCTGCACCAGCCAACATACCTTCTTGCTACACAGCCTCTTCTTCCAACAGTGGGAAGGGAAGGAATTCTAAAATTACGTAGCACAGTTAAATAGTCTAGACTAGTCAACAACAGATGAAGTGTGAGACCATAGCATTTTGCAAACTACTGCACTAGGAAACATTGTTTTGCCCATTAGGCAATCCAGCCTTGCTAGACACTCGTGGTAGGAGTGATATCTCAGATTTGGAAGAGTCACTTAATACTGTCTAGACTAGTCAACAACAGATGAAGTGTGAGACCATAGCATTTTGCAAACTACTGCACTAGGAAACATTGTTTTGCCCATTAGGCAATCCAGCCTTGCTAGACACTCGTGGTAGGAGTGATATCTCAGATTTGGAAGAGTCACTTAATACCAGTCTCTCAAAAAAGCAGAGGACCACAGCATATTTGTGCTTTGGGAAAAAAAATAAAAGGCAAGTTCCCTGTGTACATCTTGGATATGACTTAAACCTTCCTCAGAAATGCTTCCTCAGAAGTCTATGACCTAAACACGTGCAAATTTAACACCACCACCCCAGCACTGTATAAAGCAAGAAAAATAATTGCTTATGCATCAATATATGGATAGGATCAGGTATAGTTGCATTTATCAATTTTTCCACACTTTTCTGAGATTATAAGGATGTAAAATTGAATGCTGGTTTGATTATTCCCTATTTCCATATCTCCAACTGTGCTTNCATCTTGGATATGACTTAAACCTTCCTCAGAAATGCTTTACTGGAAGTCTATGAACTAAACAGGTCCAAATTTAACAACACGAGCACCGTATAAAGCAAGAAAAATAATTGCTTATGCATCAATATATGGATAGGATCAGGTATAGTTGCATTTATCAATTTTTCCACACTTTTCTGAGATTATAAGGATGTAAAATTGAATGCTGGTTTGATTATTCCCTATTTCCATATCTCCAACTGTGCTTCTAGAATATGGTTTCTAGGTTACTTATGTTATCACATTTCTGTATGTGCAGTTAGGATTCCAGAATGAAAGTACAAACCACAATACACTGCTTGTGTTCAGTCTGACAACTTGATCGCAACATGGCAGAAAGCCATCATTTAAAAAGTTTTAATTTCATTTGCACAAGGTCTCCTGATTTATTTTGGTATTTTGTATTCTGCAGCTACTTAGATAAACGTTCTGTATTTTTTTCTTTTTTCCTCTGTTGGATGTTTCAAACTCAAACTATATTACCTAAAAATAGCTGCAGACATAGTGCCTGTAGTATTAATAAAATAATAAAATAAAATCTCATAATGAATTTTCTAATTCAAAGAAAACTTTTCTAAGAAGTGAGCTAAATTTTATTTATAGTCTATTCATTTAAATGAGAAAGTCCCAGAAAGCCTAAATCTTCTATTAGACTACTATTCAACTACTTGCAATTTGACACTCATAGACATTTGAGTTGCAGCCATTTGACTTAAAAAAAACTCACTTCGTAGCTTTAAGTGTTTAAAATACAAGATTGTACATGAATAGTAGAATCCTTTATTATTTCAAATTGCTGAATAGAAAAATCCCATCTACTGTATTTACATATATAAGATGTTTTCCTTGGAAATTTTGCTACTCTGTCTTGAAATAACAAATGCAGAGCTAATTAAAAAGGGTTTCATTTAAAACATGATTTCATATTGGGGAACTTCAGGTATTTAGTCACATATTAGAAACATAACCATTCATTTTATTTCCCGAAATAAGACCATATACTGAGCATGATGAACAATGTGTTTGCTGCAATTTCTCTATTTTAGGATTGTGTAATGTGGAAATTCTTCATTTGAGGCCACAGGACAAGGAATGAGGTACAATAAGTAAGAGCAAAGGGAAATATAAAAAACACAAGATGAAGAAAACCATCTATTAGCTTTGGAGACAGCATACAAGTTCAGATTATTTCTCTGGATCAAATTTTTGATATAAGAATAAACCAACAAATTTAATTACCAGGATCTTGATCAGGAGCTTCTAAGTTGTAACCATAGCCTAGAAGGGTGCGAACTGCTTCCCGAAGGCTGTCTTTGTTTGACTTCTTCGTCCGGTCATCCAAAAGAGCATAAGGTACAAGGCGAGGATTTCGTCGATTTTTCACATCCTGTATAAAAATTACAAAATCACTAGAATTTCCTAAACTGTGCTTTGTCTTACAGACAAAATTGTGCTACAGTAACAGTATAAAAACAACTGTTTACACCAACTGAAACCATGGAACTGCAAACACAGCAAGGACTCAAAAAAGTTGCAACAGTAATGAAGTGTGGCATATACCTGGCTTTCATTTTCCATCAAATGTACTTAATAGACTAAAGGTACAAACAGCAGGGATAAATCCAGAGTTTGACAGCAAAGTCATAGGGATACTAGTTTGTATGCTGCTGATGAAGCAGTTACCATAGTTAGAACCTAGCACAAACTCAAAGCTCAGAGACACAACTGTCCTACAAAACTGTCCTACAAACTTTTTAATTATACCACTAAATAAGACGTACCAGAACCCCAAAGAATAAACATTATATAAGTTAAATAAGAACTTGTTTTATAGTTATTTATTAATAAGTAATTCTGTAAAATATAATCAACCTCTGCTTTACTATTTCAAATACTTAAAACATGTATTTTTCCAAAGTAAAATACCTTTTCAGAATATGATTAATGTGCTTAATGTGCAGAATTTTTGTAACAGATAATTTAATGTAGTGTTTCCTCCAGCTGAAATTAATGTCTTTGAAAGGTTTAATCTTTGCATGTTAGGCTCAATAACACATCACTGATTAGGTTTTCCTCTAGTGCAAAATTGTCTTATTCAAAAACATTGTTTAACTAGGTTACTCATACGGCTAAAATAATTTTTAGGGACTAACTTATTTTGTACCACATTTTGTACTAACATCCTGACTGTACTTGTTGGCAGTGAAAGAAACCATACAAAGAACTCTCAATGGTCTCCTTAATATCTTATTTACACTTTAAAAAAATTAAACAGTGGACATATTAGAAAGAATAATGAAACGCTTATTTGTTCTCTGGGTTGCAAATAGCAAAGGTACTGAGAGGCTTTTATGATTGGGCAGACATATTAATAAGTGCAACAATAGCACCTATGATTTTAGGAAACAGTGCCTAAGGAGAAAGAATCTTACTTCTTTTACAGCATTACCATCCCATTTTTAAAAAGGCATGTGATTTTCATACAAAAATACTGACATTACTGTAAAAGACCATGGGTTCAATTATTCCACATGGAAAGGAAATGCTAAAAAGAAAGAATTTCCTTGGAAATACTGCATGCCCAAAAGATATTATGAAAATATGTCTATGAAAATATGAAACTGAAGTTTAGAATAATGATTTTGTGATATATACCATTTTTTTGGTGATATATACAATTAAAACTAACGCACTTTGCATTAGCTGCCATAGCAACAATTATGAAACATTAAGGTACAGGGAATCAGCTGATAACAATGTATAATAATCCACTATTGCAAAGTGTTTTTAAAAATTCCTAAGCACAAAATCCAAGTGAAAATAATACAAAATAAAACAGGCATAAAGAAATTATAAGTATTGCATGAACTCAGTTTTACTGATCCCTTTTTTTTGGTCTAATTGCTACCATATTGTGAACTTTTCCACCTATTCAAGACTTCAGGTGCTTTAAAAGCAAATAATAAAAAAAAATTATTTTTTTTTAACTAGTTTCATTTTTTCCCAATGCCTATCTACATCTTGACATGTTTACTTATCACGGAATTAAGAACTGTTANCACCTATTCAAGACTTCAGGTACTTTAAAAGCAAATAAAAAAAAATTATTTTTTTTTAACTAGTTTCATTTTTTCCCAATGCCTATCTACATCTTGACATGTTTACTTATCACGGAATTAAGAACTGTTAGTGTTATGCTTGTACTAAAGATTTTCACCTCTGTGGTTTAAGCATAACTAATCAAGATGATGATCCTATAGTGTCTGTGCTTTGCACTGTCACAATCAACAAGAAAATTGGTTAGCTAAGAGTGATAATTTTTACTGAATGCATTTGTAATTTGTACATGGACGCAGTTCTTTCATTTAACTACTGAGGTTTAGATTAGATATTAGAAAGCACTTCCTTGAGGAAAGGGTGGTTAGACACAGAAATAGACTGCCCAGGGAGGTGGTGGAGTCACCATCACTGGAGGTGTTCAAGAAAAGACTGGATACGGCACTTAGTGTCCTGGTCTAGCTGATGTCATGGTATCAAGTCATAGGCTGGACTTGATGATCTCAGAGGTCCTTTCAAGCCTTAATAATTCACTGGTTCTGTGAAAAGTTATTGCTTTGTAGTATAGACTGTTACAAGGGGGAAAATTCAGCCTAACTTTTAAATTTTTCTTAGATTGTTCTAGGTTTGGTAGTCTAATGCTTCAACAGAAGAATCTGTTTTGTATAGGTTTTGTCTGGCAAATACTTGTTCACCAAGTCACTTGAAAGAAAAAAAAAAGAGAGAGAGATAAAAGAAACCCCAAACTTAAGCTTGTTGACAAGATTCTGTTTCGAATGGTTTGAGCACACACTGTTTTTATGTAATTCTTTGGTTTGGAATTACACACCTATCACTGGGAAAAGAAAAAACCTATATATCTTGCTACAGAATTCTGTCTTCATTTGATGTAGCATAAACATTGCATCAGTCATTTGGAATTTAATTTGGAGTCCTGTAAGTGAAAGAAACAATTCCAACCAAGAGAAGTTTGGGTGTCTGGCAGAAAGTGCCCGACTCTAAATGGCAGGAACTAGGAACAAATAATGTCAAACATGAGTGATAGAACACTGACCATGAAAAATGCATTATACACTTGATTTTCCTATATGCAGCAAATGATAGTCAAAGATTATCTGTAACAGCATACATACAGTCAATTATAAGGTGTAATAGATTTGCAATAGGTGATAACTGTTCAAAATGCCACTGAGTATAGCTCTTAAAGCAGCACTAAAGAACTACCTAACATACCTAAAAAATAAAACACACTGGTATCTGAGTGTAGTAGAACTACATTGTTTGGCAAGGATGTCATATGCACACAGAACTGACCTAATGCACACTGGATCTAGCAACAGGTTGTACAATTAGCATAGACAGATGTCATGAAAGAACAAGAATGAAAGAGGAATATTCATACTGCCCACAGCAGCATAAAAAATCATAGTTAAATTCAATAAACAGCTCTTAAAGAAGCACACAGCATGTCTAATAAAGTTGTGCTCTTCAGCATTTTAGTAATACAAAAAGATAAAGAATAATAGTTTTTCAGAGCTGTAAGTGCGATACTGCAAAACTGTGCACTCCTGGTCCTTCCCAAAGCTCTGAGAAGTTCAAGAACAGCACAGATCACTAAGTAAAAAGGAATAAAGAGACACCATGAACATACATAAATAAGAGTCTATTGAAAACAAAGATGGGAAAGACTGATGAAATGAAAATTAAGACTGGAAAGAGTTGCAGGAAGAACATGATAGTAATTTAATAGGATCATAAATTTTGTTATTTGAAGTGTTAGAGCTATACAGACACATATTCCATGTGGTACTGAAATGATTTTGTTCTCATACCCAAGGCTGTTGAATGACAAAGCAAGCAAATGTATGTCAGCACGTATCTAATGAGTCAGACATTCCATTATTTTCCCAGCTTCATTTGCATCATGGCAGTGAACTGATTCTGCTTGCTGTCATACCTGTGGATCTTGTACTTCCACCTACACCATACATTTCATATCTTGTTATCCAGAGCTCTGTTTTTTCTGTATCTCAGCAGCTCACCATAAAACATTAAAAATTAGAGGAAATTCTAAGTAAATCTTCACAATGCCAAATTTGTGGCAATGCTAATAAATATCCTGAATGTACCCACCCAAAGTGGAAGTTGTGACATACCAGCAGCTGAGTTCTGTTCTTAGAAGGATGTGCATCCTTAGAAACATGAATACTCCTTCCATTATCTTCACTGGGGACTGTACCCATACGGACTGTCTGGTAGAAAGTGCCCTGACTATAAACGGAAGGAACTAATATATCAGCATAAATACTAAAAAAAAGAGAAGTAGATGACATATGTAGGTCTTACAAGGTGATGTTATCTTTTTTATATATTTAATGACAAAATAAGTTACAAGCTATCAACTTTTTCCCATGTGTCTATTTCCCCCAGTCTGAATTTTTGGAAAGGTGCCTTTCTTGCAATCCAGTTGAGAAGACCAAATCCTGATCACTTACACTTTCCACAAAAATCTGTATTTTTCCTTAATATAAATGAGAATTCTGATTGTTAGGTTCTTCAGCCATAATGCACCATGAAGAATAAGCAGAACACCCTTTGATTAAGCTATCTGTAAAATTAAAGTTAGAACCTTTGGCCATAACCCTCACAAATCAGTGGGAACACCTAAAAGTCACATATTCAGGGAGAGGAAAGGTTAGCTAATGCACTTGAAATGTGGAGATCAGAAAGCACATTTCACTTCTTTCCCTTCCTTTCTTTTTTATACTTACAAAAAGTTGTGATTCTCTTCTATGCAGGACATCACAGTTTGATGAACTTGAATAAATAGTGTAAATTATGTAAGTCCTGAATAGTTTCCATTTGATTGTGAAGTTTTATTCACAAATGCAACCTCTGCATCCTTTCCTCAGCTTATGAAAAATTCTTTTAAACTAAGAAACTCAAATAATTGTGACAGGATGCAGTGTCAACAGGTGTTCATGTAAAAAAGTCCAACCAACCAACAAAACTTCTCACAGCACACAAATACACATACCCCTCATAGCACAAAAATTTATTTATACCAAAACTATACTGGTCCTTTGCCTGTGTCTTTCTACCCCCTCTCTCTCTCTTCAATCTTTTAACTGATGCAGGGAAGACTAACCTGCAAGCAAGCACATTCTTTCATAAAGGGACACTGTGAAGTATTTTCATGCTGATTCTTGTGTATTTTCATACCCTTGTTATTTATTATGCTCATTTAAGCATAAAATTTATTTTTTTCCTCTATGGTTTGCTCTTTCTGCTCCTTTTGTGGAGAAATAAGCTACTGTGTGTCTGTCTTGCTTAAAAAATATACATGGTCATTATCAGGGTCATCACAGCTGTCAGTAGTTGTGGGAACAAGATTTATCAGTACTCTTGTGCCCCCTCTGCTGGCTCGTTTGTTGGCTCTGCAGCTTCAGAACAAAAAATACTGTGTATAGTCATGCACCAAACCCAGGCAATTTGGTAAAAAAATATACCGGCAAGCAGTGGTAGACTTAGAAGAAGCCAAAAGGCTCCCTGCAACTTAAAAGTCATTTTCACCATCAGTTTATAACAGGAAAGAATTGGTTTATACATGAGATAGTGGATAGCTTTCCTTTAATTTTTTCATATTATATAATCCCAAAATGATGGAACAGACCTTAGTGTATCACCTAATCCATCCTACTCTTTCAGCATGATTGCTACTTATAACATACTTTTTTCCAGTGGTTATTTCATCTTCTTCAAGCATTTGTAAGCTTCTTTCCCTTAGGAAACTACTTCAGAAGTTCTGCAAGATCTGTTTATAGCATTATACAACATAACATCATGTTACTGTATTACTGTACCATAACATGTTGCAGTAACATGATTGGATGACAAAACGCAGGCCATGAAACAAACTATTGTTGGAATCAAGTAGAAGCAGAGCAGTGTGGACAACAGCTAGCATCTTGCCATGGGATATGTATGCAGGCTAATGAGATCTCTGCACTGCACCCAAGCAGTTCTGCTCCCTTCCTTTGACTTTTAAAAAATAGTATCTGTGATTTGTACATTTTAACCATTCTCGGAACTCAGTTGTCTGTCTTATCTCCTGAAGAAAATAAATGTAATTATTGGAAAAGAGAAAAATAATGGAATCAACACCAAGATCCCAAGCATGGTAGCTTCTACAGGACATGCTAAAGGTAGAAAAGTTATCAAGTATATAATCTATCAGTGTAACCACACATGAGACTACTGTAATTCGTCATTAGTATTTCTGAACTCTTCATAGAATCATTAACGTTGTAAGAGACCTCCAAGACCATAAAGTCCAACCATCAGCCTAATGCCACCATGCCCACTAAACCATGTTTTGAAGTGCCAGACCTACATGTCATTTGAAAACTTCCAGAGATAGTGACTCCACCACTTCCCTGGACAGATTGCTCCAATACCTGAACAAGTCTGACTTTTGACAACCACCTGTGTTGAAGGCATAATGTTGACACTGTTCATTCCACCACTGTGTAACATTCTCAATGACACTGTCCCATTCAGCACACAGAAGCTTTTAGTCAGTTTCAATGAATCAGACCTAACAAAATATTTAGATGTTGAAAGCAGAAGCATCCAAACTGTAAAATCCAAAACATGATCAGAATCATATAAAATCCTTTTGCTTTTAAATTCTCCAGATTCTTCTCTGCATGCCCACAGTTGTCTTTGCGTCACTCATTACAACACTCCACTACTGATCATATACCTGAGTCCAGTCAAGATTTAGAGCAGAAGCATTTGTCCAAGACTCATTCACAGCACAACCTTGTAGTCAAAACCAGCGCCTGATCCACATTGACTACTTAGAACATCTCCAAAACCCTAGAATGTAACTAGGGACCACCACTTAATTTTAAAACTTGGCAGGACTATGTGACAGTGATAACTTTACAGTTTGTTCTTGGAAATCTGAAGAAATTTAGATGCCTAATTCCTAATAGTCCAAGTCTTTGAGGACTCTCATGGAAAATGGGTAATGCTAACTTCATTAATTATGCAAGACTAGGTTGTTCTAAACTGTAGTGAGTGCCTGAGTTCCAAGGCTGGCTCTCAGGACATTATTTCAAGAGTCAGTAGAAAAATTACAGAGAGCTGTTCACTGACAAGATGAGAGAGTTCGCTTTCCCTCTGCTCTCTCACAGTGAGCCTTAAAAATGCCACTTCACACAGCCCAATACATATGGATTCTTCAGTAAGGCCAATCTCTTTGCCTGGGCACAATGCTGAGAACGTAAGACAGACTTCATCAATCTTCTAAAACTGAATTAAAGTCTTTCATTTTAGGTGACAACCAATACATTGTCTAATCAATGTTTTATTTTTTAAAATCAAAATTGTGGCCTAGGGCTACTCCACTATTATTTGGGATCCATAATATATCCAGTTTCCTTCAATCACAACACACATCTTCAAAAGCAGAACTTTTGAACAGTGGGCACATCAAAACATACATAAAGACAGCATATAAACACTGTGTAGAATCATAGAAGGTATTGGGTTAGAAGGGACCTCAAAAAGCCCAGCCTAAATCCAACCTTTTCCAGCTGTAGATACAAAGTAAAATCTTTTTTCATTGCCACCCATTCCCACTACTTTTCTTTCTTTAAGTCCCCAGCCCAACAACATCAGAAATGTCCTTGGCAGCACAATTTAACAGCCTTTCTTAAGCCTTTCTCACTAATTCAGAAAATGTGTATTTTACCAGCATATTCACTACAATAAGTATGGGGAAATTATTTGTGATTTTTTTAAAGATACAGAGATACACAGAGCAAATTAAACCACTAAAAGATCTCAGAAACTTTACTTCTTACATATTAGTTGTGGGTTTTTCCCAATGCTACATAGAAATACAATTACCTAAGGCATGTGTTTGATACCAGAAACTTCACCCTACCAATAAATTCTGTTAAAATTTAAATCTAATGTTATGATAAGTCAGAGTTCTGTTAAAGCTGTAGCTATTTCATTCATCCTGATTGGCAAGGCCTTGTATTGAAAATGTTTGGCTTCTGAGACAATTAAAAAAATATGAGAGGCATGATATGAATAATTGAGTCCATTCTTTAATATATAAAAATATTTCTTTTGAGCATATAGCAATACACAGACTCTACTACTAGAAATTAATTGAGAACTGCCTCCGTTTGTCACTATGTGAGGAGCTGGATTTAAGTGCCTAACTTACTATACATAAAAACGGATTTTTTTTTTTTGTTTTTGTAATTCTAAAACTTTGCAAATAAAACCAGGCTTGGTCTTGTAGCAAAACCAAATTTTAAATGTGTTGGAATTTATAAACTGCATTTTTATCAAACACAAAACCACTGTTCTTAGGGAGGAACGAAATATATACCTACAAATCCGTTGTTTCTCAGTTTTTGCAAAATTAATGAACTTTGATGCCCAGAACAAAAGCATGAAAACTTCCCACCCTCCACCCCCCCAAGGAGCAAATTTTCCTGGAATTTCACTGTGATATGTTACCACACATTCATTGACAGAAGTGGACACCTTTATATAGTTGTAGCACCTTACATAGATATAACATTCACAAATAATCACCCAAAAAAAATCCTCAAAATATAACTGCTAAAGAAAAAGTCTAACAGTGGCTGTCTTAGAGAAATAATAAGTTAGGAATATCTGGATTTTTTAGGAATACCTAGGTTTTTTTAAAGAAATCAAAGACTGTGAATTTTGCTGTTAAAAATCCACCATACTTCACGTTTATTCCCATCTCCTATAATATATTATTGTAACACATAAACTCCACTGGAAATACAGAGAATACTTAACTATTCCCCATTAAATATGTCTCTGCCAGAAATACAACGTATTAACAAAGTGATTACTACAAATTTACATTCCAATTTTAATGGATAAACAAAATTATTCAATTCCCAGGACAGCAAACATTTAAATAATTCCCCTACTGTTTACTTTTCCTAAAATATGAGACCGTATTAGTTTCCTGCATGCAATTTGTTCACACTGAGATGTAGACAGCATACAAGAATGTACCACCAGTTTTTTAATACTTGTAAAAGAAGAGTCTCTTAGTGCTAGAAAATTTATCATGATTGCTTTAATTATGTGTTTCTGCTTTCTTTGGCTGGCAGACTCACATTCATTAGCAGTTTCTTCCTGCTTTTGTGCCTCTGCTATTCCTGTTTAACTGTAAAATATCTTAATAGATAAGTGCTGAATTTCCAAGTGACTCAATTTAGCACTTACCTGCTGGATACCGTATGTCCAGCCTTGCCTTATTCGGTCCCGTGCCCACACGTTGTGAGCATTCTCTGCGAGTCTATCCACCATAGCTTCTTGAGAAGGGGTCAGTTTGATAAAACTCAGATCCATGGGGGCAGGTTTATACCCACTCAACAACTGGTAGCTGTCAAAAAAGAACTTGCAGTTACTTTTCAGTAAAAAACAAAAAATAGACACCACCAAGGCAGTAAGTTACATGTGTGTGATGTGTCTATAGACATGGTCTGAATATAAAGAAGAATCAACTTAGAATCACTAAGGTTGGAGGACACCTCCAAGATCATAAAGTCCAACCATCAACCCAACACCCTCATGTCCACTTGTTTCCAATTGCCAGATCCTTCTTTATTCCATGAGATCATCAAGCCTTACCATCAAATGTTTAAAATACAGCTCACTTAACTCAGATGGCCTAAAAAGAAGATGCATCTGAATTTTCAACTCACTTCTTTGGAAGTTTCATTTTTTTCACTCTTTCTTCAGCATGTTCATCAGCAATTCCAACATGACAGCCCAATGCCAGCAGGGTTCTAGAACACAAGAAGATAAATCACTTAGAACTGCTACCTGCTACATATATGGCTCTGCACAACAAATGAATTCTATGGGAATACCAACAAAATGATACAGAAACTCCACACTAGCCTTTTTTATATATATATTGTTGTCAGATAGCGTTAAGAAAAAGTCTCAGGATGTATCAATTTTATCTTATATACTCTCATATTATATGAATATTTTAATGGTGTTTTTTACTTCAAAGCTGATGAAAGGCAAAGAGATAGGAAACATCACTTGATGTCTTCAGAACGTGTCTTCTTTTACATGAAGAGGCTGTTAGTCAGATTTTAGCTGTATCTGGATTTTGTTAGAACATACTATTGAAAACAGAACTAACAGCAGAATGCCGATAAGCATTAGGAGGCCACAAGTGCTATCTTAGTGCTCAGTATGGATGTTACACATTAATCTACTCCCCAGAATAGGATTCAAGACAGACACAGTGTGTCACGTACCACAAGGCTTTTACCACAGAATTACTGACCCAGACAGTCTCATTTCAGAAAACAAGCAGTCTCCACATAACCTTACAACAGGGTTGACACTATTAATCAGGTTTCTGATTACTTCAGACCTCTTCCTTTGCAGTCACACTATCCAGCTGTATAAATTTTGTCTCATTCATCTCCAAGGTTTAATCTGCATCATTTACCTGTTTCTGCTTGTACTGGATTATCAAGTCTTAATCACTATTACTGGTATTGTATTAGTAAAAGAACATATCTAATAGTGGAAAGTAGTAGAGAGGAGCTAACCCCTGGTAACCCCAAATTTCTTGTAATGTAAGACAGGAATCTGAACCCTAAATTATGTCCACCCAGACACAGCAAATTCAAATCAGACAAGCACTGGAGAATAATTAGGCCATACGATACTAGTAAGAAGGTGAAAGTCCCCTAAAGCACTTTAAAGCTAAACAAGAAAACAAGAAGTGGCTGAATAAATTCAAAAAGCAAAATACAAACAAGAATGTTCAGAAACATCATGAGAAAGCATATTGTAACCCCATGACATTTTCAGAGTAACTCATTCTTGAATCTTTACATCTCATGCATCATTGTTCATAAAATACTCATTCATACTCAAAAAACTACAGAGATCCCAGTACACTGAAATGCCAAGTGAGTTTACATGACTGAGAACCTCCCTATTTTCTGCCCCTGTCAGCAAAACTGAGAACAATCTAATAAAAAAACCCCAAATCACAGTAAGATATGAAGTCTGACAACTACTTCAAGTGTGAAATACACAGTTTGATAAAAACTGTAAAGAATATAGCACATAGCTGACTAGGGGAACTTTTAAAAGAACATTTTTCCCCCATTCCCCACTGAATCTATCTGCCAGCAGACCAGAAATACCTAGTAAATAAGACAAAAGTAGCTTACAATTCCTGTCATCACTGTAAGATCATTTAAAATGGATTAGCAATGGTTTTTCCAGCTTTGCAAGCTTAAAGAAATGAACCAAGTGAAACACTAGTATTTCAGTCCTGAAAAATTAGATGCCTACATGATAAATTCTATTACAAAATTATAACTGTACACTTCAGAAAACAAGGAGTAATGCAAGACTATAATAAGAATATGTAAGCACACAGATCTTGAAATCCATAGAAAGAATTCTTTATGCTTTGGATACTATCCATTTAAGGAAAAGGCTTTCTCTAGAGTAATTGAATTAGTAAATTAAATTAAAGCATACACTGTAAGTTCATAAAATTGAAAGGAAGAAGCTATTATGAATTCTTGGCACATTGGTCTATTGACGGGGGTTTCAAAAACTCTCCTAAAAATTCTGATATCTAACTGAAGATAAATTTGGACTCATTTTCTTGCTTCAAAACAAGTTCCATTTACTGTAATGCCAAAATATCCCTCCAGAAACTAACACTTAGGGTCAAAAATATGGTTTTTGTGGAGTAATTTACTTACTGCAGGAAAAATGAGCCAGTAGAGAAGCTGATCAAAGGACAGTATGATAAACTCTTCCTAGAGTGTTCTACCTACTGTCCCACTATGAGGATGACATTTTTATTTTAGGAGTAAACACTATATTGTACCAACAATTTAAAAGGTACATTTTTCAATAATAGAGCATAAATATTGCCAGAAATGTAATTTCCAGTACAGGTAGCCATCCTTTGCTAATGTTCCAAACAAGAAAAAGCCACTATATTTTAACAAGAAAAAAAAAAATTAGTGGATTTCAAACAGAAGTGATTGGAGAACCAAATATACTACTGGGTATTTATAAGTTTAAGAAATATTTTAGCGTCTTGGTTACAAGCAATGCTAGAAGGAATCACGCTAACAGATTTGTAACACATTTGTGGCAGAGTTAGAACTCGCACCTGCTTGACTGAGAAATCTGAGGTACGAAATTGTATCTTTATGAGCCAGATAAGCATTATCTCATTAACATTCCACTAGAATTTTCTAGCATTCTATCCAGGAAGTTTCCACTACATCCACACTGCTCACTCACAAAGGGAGGGAACGTCTACAGCAGCGGCAACGTGTCACATCTAAAAAATACCCATTGATTTTCAAAGTGTGTTTTATCAGTAGAGGAAATTAAAAGCAATTAAATTAAATTGAATTAAGCCAAACCAAATAAGAAGCAAAGATTTTTTCATATCTTGGATTCTATTTCTTTCCACCATACTAGATGAAAACTGCATGGATTGATATATCAGCATTACCACAATAATTCTACAATTCCATAGGTATGACAAAGGCTATCAAAGCTATTTTCAATGCCAAATACATAATCCATTAATGCATCTCACTCTTCCGTTTTCGTATTATTACCTGCACCTACAGATCAATTTGTAACTCATGTGTCAAATTATAACTCTGAAAACTGAAACTCACTATAAATTTCAAATATTCTAGCAACTTACTTCAGTGTTTCAAGTGACATTTGCAAGTTATAATTTCTTTCCTGCTCTGGCAGTTTGGAGAACTCCACTAAGCATGGGTGCTGTCTTTTGTTGTCATCTCTCACCTGAAAAGACAGTAAATAAATAAGTTGGACGCATCTTAAAAACTAGAATAGTTTTAAAAAGAGTCTAAAACACAAAGTACTTCGTGTGTCAGAGTTACTCAAACTGAACACCACTTCAAACCAGAAAATTTTCTGTATTCTCAATGCATGACCATTCTATCCAAGTAAGGCTGAATTTTCATTAGCAAATACATTTCAGATTTGCAGATCTTAAGTGGAGTAAACGCTACTTTCATTATATAAATGCACATTTCATTGCACAGATATCCATGACAAAAATGCAAAGCTCAAGAGTGGTGTAATCTATATTGGAGTTCAACATACAGTTAAAAAAACCTCCAGTCATCCTTAGCCCTATGTTTGAAAAATCATACATCCAGGAATAAATGAGTTAATATGAATTGTACTGAAGTTCTGATAATATAAAGGATATAAAGGATAAATCTTCCCTGTCTCTTAATACAGCAAATGTGTGTTAGTAATGCACAGTTGTATATAAGCAGAATGAAGCAGTTCAACTGTCACAAATGATTGTAATTAAGTAACTTTTACGGCAGACTCATGAAGACTATAGTTTACAAAATCTGACTTTTTTACTTAAAATTTGATCAAAATCATCTTTAACCTACACTAGTTCTATATAGTTCTGATTGAATATTGTCCATTCCTAGGAAGGACAATGTGAGCAATATCTGAGCATTCTCCTACTCTCAGCTTTGCATCTTTATTATACTAGAGCTCAGTCATCAAAATCTACAAAAGTTAAGTATTACTAGAAGGTTTGAGCAAAAACATCTGTTTGCAACTATTAGCTAAAAAATAATTTTTAAAGTGTCATCATTTGCTCAGTTAGGACCACAGTTTTATCCACACACTACAAGAATATTTTGTCCACTTCTCACAGAGCATAAGTTCCCCATTTATATTACTCTTTAAAGTTGCTAAGAAAAGAAATAGTAATTGAAAAATAACTTTATTGACATCTTTTGATCAATTTCCAATTGAATCAAATTGATTGAATTTCCAATTCTGTTGGAAAACTGAATGCTTGCATTTGAAAATAAGTAGTCTAATCATTTCACTTTTCAAAATTAATCTCTACTAATTTAGTAACTATTGGATGATTTTGAAATTATTCAAGATGAAAAAATGACCAAGGCAGATATTCTCAGTGAAGTGGTTCCTTGGAACTTGCTATAATCTGCTTTAAACAGCTTAACCAGTTTAGGATAAGGAAGCCAGAAACAGATAAATCAGCATGAAATTTCAGACACTAAGAATAACAAGTGTTTGCCTTACATATTGCATCAAATGAAATGGATTTTCTTTACAGACTTAAAGAAACAAATCTAATCACAAAATAGACTGCATTTGATGCCAAAACCAGGAGCCTGCCATGCTCCATGAAAAGTAGGAAAGAGATAGGAAAATTGATATGAGGAACACCTCATGCAGATATGACCCTGAAAAATTAAGACAAGGAAGGAGAAAACAGATTGAATGGATTTTCTTATAAGCAATATCTGTTAGTCCTGAAAAATAAGTTTTGGACTTCTGAAACAGTTATGTTAGTCAATACACGTGAAGAGAATGAGTAACTGCTTCCTTTGGCTTAATCCACCAAGCAACTGAACTTCTGGCCCCAAGATAAAACAAAGGTGAAAAATCTGCTATGTGAATACTTGTGCTGGCTAAACATTGCAGCACCAAACAGCTTTAATACCAGAATTCTTGTTCAATACACAGGAACTGGTGGTTTCCACCTTATTCAGGTGGAAAGGGTCTAAAACTTCAGTAATTTTGGAAGGATGGAAAAAAACAGTCCAATTAGCACACTGAAACCGATTTGCTGAATACTACCACTAACAGTGAATGAAGACGGAAGGTACTTACTGGTCCATACTGCCAGCCAAGTTCAATCTTATTCATAACCCAAAGTTCATGGATGTTCTCTGCTAATTTCTCTCTAATCCTTTCTAGGTGGGGAGGCAAAACAATCTACAGAGAGTAGAGAGCACAAGGCAGTTATAAACAAATTGACAGTGGTACTTGAACTTTTATAATAAACTTTATACAAACTGGGTATCCCAACAGAACTCAAGCTATCATTGAGTTCTTACTGACTGAAGACATTCAGTTCTTACTGACTGAAGACAGCAAGAATTCTTAGATAAACAGAAATACTTCAACCTATGCTTTTCCAAGTTCCAGAGTTTGACCAACTCCTCCAAATGATGCAAAACACATTCCTATCAGCCAGCTAGAAACCAGTCAAACCAATACTATTTTTGAGTCTAAAATTCTGCAGTATCATTAACCAAGGAAAGGTTATGAAAAAAACAGAGAAATATAAAAAATGGATAACTGAAGACCATTTTTTTAAAAAATATTAGATTATCATGGGTGCTGACAAGTGAAAAATTAACTCGTGTTATTGGTGATTAAATGCCACCCTCAGTAACCTGCAAGTCCAGTAAAGAATTAGTGCTAAAGCTGCTCTAAAAGCTTTCTATTAATGCAGTCTTCAGTAAATGCAATTAAACAGTAATAAAAAATGTCAAGTAACAGAAGTCTGAATATCCTTTTTTACCTACATTAACATTAAGCACACTATACTCAAATGTAGGACATTTTTAGTGCTATAAGGACTACTTAGCACTTTCTCACAATGGACCACACCAACCAAATACCAAGAAAATACACGTTTGATACAGTATGCAAATTCAGTGAAAGGTTAAAATATACAGGCCTATAATATATTGTGTTTAAAAATGAAAACACAGTCTTTCAGTTTCCATACCTGGCTAGTGTCAACAGGAACTGGAGTGAAAGCTGCTTGTGACAGGGAGACAGTAGGACCCAGGAGATCTCTTGTATAGCTACGGTCCTGCTTGTACTCTCGGCTCTGCTCCACTTTCAGCTTCTCTTTGGGTAGGACAGCTTCATAGCAAGGGGCATATCCAGGTGGAGGGAGGAACTTGAATTCTCCATGGCGACCTCCAAGCAAGAAACGGACCCTGCAAACATCAGAGGGACTTTAGATAACTGATACACCTTTGGTGCCCAACCTAGTTGGTAAAAATTCAGTGTTGCAGCTTCTTTACATTGTTTAAAAAGTTTCACCTTCTCTGCCCAGTGCTGGTTTATGAAGTGGGAGGTACAAAAAATAAGGGGAAAAGTGAACTATTTTTTCTTTTGGGTATTTTCCATTTCTATAAAAGTATTCTAACGCACAAGACAAAATAGAAGAGAGCAAGACAGAAAATAATGTTTACCTAGAACACCTATAAATAAGCAGCAGCCCTTCTAGCCTCAGCAGAGGTTATAACCCGATCAACTACCTTTGAATTCTCTCCCTCCACTGAATACAAACCATTGACTTATTCATTACAAAATGGTAAATTTATCATGGCGTGTTTTGTTACTGAAAAATCCTTATAGAATGCTGAAAAGTACTGATACTATATTGAAAAATCCTGATAAAATACTGAACAGACTTTTAGTTTACAGCGTGCATTTCTTTCTACAGTTTAACCACAACTTTCCTCCTGTATTATCTAAAGAAAAGTCCAAACTAAGGCATTTTGTATCTGGAACGAGGGGCTGGTATGCCCAATGTGTGATAGCATTTACCTCACAGGCTTTGAATGCTCCCTCAACAAGCACTGCTGTCTCCTGAAGAAATCAGGTTTCAGCCTTTACCATTTCCTGTCCTGATGAAGTTGGTCCCTGCACTGGAGCAGCACACAATATTTTATAAAATTATAGTCTCAAATAATTCAATACATGGACATAGAGGTGTGGCACCTCAATGTGACTTGAGATTTTATAGAAAACCAGTACAGCAAACAGTACAGAAAGAGTTATTTCACATTAACTCACCCTACTGAAAATAATGGGTGCTTCCACCATTGCTAAACATAAAATGCAGCTAAGGCATCCTTAGATAATAGCTACCATCTCATAACAAGTAAATTAGGGCAAATATATTTTTAATATCAAATACTGATATTTTTCTTCTCATATAGTCAGAATTCTGTCCTGGAGGAAATCTGTAGGAAATGACAACAAATCTATTTCTAAGGTCTCTTAGCAAACCACCTGAATCCTCTGGCCTTTACTGTGCTGAAAAACAACAGATGCACTAATCTCCTCAGGAGTCCTTTGCATATCTCACTATCCAAGAACTGCAACTGTGCCAAAGTAGCAGATGTCAGAAAGGGCAATGAGAGTAAAGACAGCTAGGGATATACTCAGCATATTCACCTATAAGGTAAAATGAAAAAATCAGGCTAAGGAAAAAATAAATAAAGATGACATGGGATGCTAACTTTATTCCTGCAGAGAAGCTGACAACTGGGAAGAAGAGGCCATCTATGTTGAAATTCTCAAACATTCCTTGAACTGGCTGACCGTTTATCCGGAAGGAGATGCTGGGAGCACTCAGGTCCAGACAGCAGCTAATAACGTCATCAGTTCTTAACAAATGCTGGTTGGGAGAATTTACTGTTCGTGCTACACAACCTATCAAATTGAAGGGAATATATTTAGCAAAACTTTTGAAAAATCACAGGTTTTCACAGCAGCCTAAAAAAGGACAGAAAACAGCAGTAGAACAGAAACATGTTAACACATAAATATTAGCCTATAATACCTGAGAACAGATTATGAACTTGCCATATAAAATCATACAATCATCAAATGTTTTGGATTAGAAGGAATCTTTAAATGTTATTTAGTCTATCCTCCCTGCAGTGAATATGCATAGAGCAAATGAAAGTGCACAATCCTAACTACAAAGCTGTTTTAATCATACTCAATACCAATTACATTTAATGTAAATGAACATTAAAATGGAGTTCAAACTAGTTTCATTTTTCTCTGTAGCAGAAATGCAAGTTGAGAAGTGACCATTATTACCTAATATAAAACCTGGAACACTTTGCTAAAGAATGTTTCATTATTAAAGAAAAGGACAAATATTATACCTGAATTTAGTAAGAAAAAGCAAGGTAATTTATTAAGGGTTGAATCCTGGTACCGTCACAGACTTTCATCATCAAACCACAAATCAGCATTTCTCTGGCATGTATACAAAGACAGCAGACATGTTGAGGCATTTATATTCAGTAATCTATTTTTACTATGTTTTGTATGGAGGATCATTCTCTCTTGCATCAACTGACATTTATACAATAACCTACAGAATACAGACACAGAAAATGTCTGTTTCTGAAATATCCTGCCATCCACAACTGAAAGCTTGTGGAAAAGCATGAAAATGATATGAAAATATCTCTAGACATATTTCCCAATAATAACAGAGACTATGTCTGCATGAGATAAAGCATAATGTATATTAGAATGCTAACTTTTAAACTATGGTCTTCAACTGAAACCACTGTATTTCCAATCTTTTGTGCAATCTGTATCTTTTGATAGGGCAGTCAGCAATATAGTCAGGGAAAAAATATACCTGTTTCCAGATGCTCTTTGCTGCTTCCCTACACCTTTTTAAGGGGGAATGTCTTTAGCTCAGCTAGTTCTATGAGCAAAAACAAGAGAGACATGGAACTATCCTAAAGGCCTCTCACAAATCTATAAACCTATAGGAAACACTACTGAGAAACAAAGCAGCGTTCAGAGCATAAAAAATGGCTTGCAAGAAAACCTACCAGCTCTACATCCTAAATTCAGGGAGAACAACAGAGAATAGGAGATAAAAACATCACACCACCTCTCAGTTTCAAAAAAATCATCAAATAGGACAACTGCTTATTAAAGAGCTAATTGAAGGGTGAATCGCCATCCCTAAACATGTTTAAAAGTCATGTAGACCTGGAACTTAAGGACATGGTTTAGCAGTGGGCTTGGGTCAGTTGGACTCATGGTTGGACTCAATGATCTTAAAAGTCTTTTCCAATCTAAACAATTCTATGATCCTATGACTGAAGAAACAATTGTAAATTAAATGTGATCCTGGTAAAGGCTTGGTCCAGAACAAAAACTCAAGTAGAAATTGTGGTTGCCATTTGTTGAAGCATTAAATGCTTCTTGCTAAGATTATTTTTAAAATGCTATTGCAAAGACTTTCCACAATGAGGCCTGGGATTGTGGAAGAAAAAAAAAAGGCTATGATTTTCAACATTCAGTTACCCAGACTTCTCCCAGTTTTGGACAGTCATTAGGTGCTACATGAGCATGTCGATGAAGAAAGAAATCTTTTCAAAACCACCAGCCACATTCAAGTCAGAGATTAACATACACAAATTTCAGATACAGAGATGTTCTAACTCTTTTGCCTTGGCTGGAGAACCACAAACAATTGTTCATTTGTTCTTCTGTGACTTTTCTGATTCAAAAGTTTCTTCATGTGTAAAAAATAACTCTTATTTTCAGAAATCTTTTGTTACCTCCCCAAAAAGGGACCCTAACTACAAGTTCTTTCAGTTGGCTTATTATTTTCTGGTTCTTCTGTAAGAATACTTTATCTGACAAGATTGGCTGTGACACAGCTTTAATGACACATTAATTATGCATCATTGTTCCAAAGTAATTCTCAGCACACATGAGAGACAAATTGGTAGCTACTTTCCTAAGATGACACTCTAGTCAATACGTTATTACTTAATAATACAATCCCTTGCTAATTTGATTGGAAAACTTCTGAAATGTAAAACTGTATTGTTTTCTAAGTACCAAGCCACAATGCCTCAAAAATTCTAAGACGTTTGATGATATCGACAAGTGACTCACTAAAATGTTCCTCTTGTCTGCTGAGGCACTTTACAAAACTTACTCATATCTTTAAAGTAGCAAAAGTTGCCAATCCAATGAAACTAAACCCAGTTTCTATTCAGTTCACCATTGCCCAATAATTCAGAATCAAAGGAAAAAATATTCTTACCAAGGTGAAATAACAATATAAGTTCTTACACAAAGTTTAGGGCTGTCCAAATGTAGGACTATGAATCTTTTCACAAAAGTTCAATTAAGTGGAAGAGACTAAGAAAAAGGAGAACAAGTTTGCTTTCAAATTATTTTCATTTTGTTGAGCTAATACAGTTTGAGGAGGAAGCTCTTTGCAGAATCAACAGTAAATACAAGTACTTTAGATAACTGCTTCAGCTTCTTTTAATGCTAGAATCTGTATATAGAAATTGCTAATAACAAATAGATCCAAGCTGGGCCAATAACATCTTAAAGATAAATACCTGACTAAACATACCATATGCAAAAGAAAAATTAAAAGAAAATAGGGAAAAAATATAGTCCAGTGAATCGAACGTCTCAGGTTTTTCTTACAGGAGTTATAAATCTAGACAACTGTTTGTCACTTCAATTTTTGCAGTTTTGAAGTTATAAATAAAATCTTTATGGGTTCTTAGGAAAAAAAATCCCAAACTGAAACATTAATTATTAGTCTATCTGCATTACTTTGTATAATCTTTTTTTCAACATGGAATGTCAACTTGGAGCATATTCTGATATAGGATATTGTTTCTGTATGTTCCTAGTGTCAACTGAAATATGTGATTCACTTTGCTGCTATTGAAAACAAATTCACAGGAACTGCAGATAATGTTCTATTGCTTTTAAAAGTGTTCACACACACCACCCTCCCTCCCCCAAACACCAGAGGAATACCTGACCACAGATGCAGACCATCGAAGCCATAGGAATACAAATCATCACCAACACCATTTCCTCCCCATTCTGCTCCTCCCCCTGGATATGGTGAGTAACCTTCTGTTGAAGCCCATCCCACTCGTAGATGAGTTGATTCTGCAGTCACAAAGGGATCTAGATGGTCCACCATAAGTTCATAGTACCATTTTCTGTACTGCGCAGAGCCTTCGCTAATACCCAAGAAGATATTTGGTCGCATGCTTGAACAGAAACAATTAAAGTGGTTATTCAAAACTTATCACAAGAAGATGGTGTATGAACTATGGCACACTTTCATTAAACTCAAATTCCTTGTGCTTGTGATTAAAGTAATAAGAGTAATTTGATTTCATAAAATCAGAATCACAGAATACCAGGTTGGAATGAGCCTCAAGCATTATATTGTGCAGCCTTTCTTGACAAAAGCACAGGCCAGACAAACTGGCCAAGCACCTTGTCCTGTCAAATCTTCAAAATGTTCAAGACTGGGGAATCTACTATGTCCCTGTGGAGAGTATTCCAATGCCTGAAGGTTCTCATTCTGAAATATCTTCCTCTTACGTTCAGTCAGAATCTCTGCAGGAGTAATTTGTACCCATTAACCTTTATCTTTTCTATTTGGCTCCTCTTAAAAAGGGAGTCTTCATCTTCTTAACTAGAACAAGGTGATAAAATCTTCCCTGAAACTTCTTGTCTTCAAGGCTGAACAAACTCTCAGCCTTTCTTTGCATAAGTGTTTGGCACTATATTCTTCTTCAACAAAGGTGATTAGGAAATCCACACAAGAGCACAAACGTACAGGCAGACACTGACTGCCAATACTTCAAAGGACAAGAAATTACAAAAATCTTTAGAAGAGACCACAGTTTGAGAGACTTAAAGCAGTTCAGAGCAGCAGCTCTGTCTACCTTGAGCTTTGATTCTAATCAATAGTGCAAAGAGTAATTAAAATCCTAGTAAGAATATCTTAGCAAAAGTTTTGGAAGGAAAATATGTTTTCTGTACTGACTACTCCTTTTAAACCACAAGTTTTATTCTGCTTTAGTCACAGATCTGGATCTTTTTCTTTTTACCTGCTCACATGGTTGACAAGGCGTGTCTGTAAGAGCAGATCTCTCCCTGGCAGCAGATTATCACAGATGAGGTGTTGGTTAGACCTCACAGCAACTCCATGACAAACACAGAGAGAACACAAAACATCCAAAACCTGAAAAAAGAAAAAAAAAGCATATTTAAAATATTTTATCATAATCACCGTTAGTTATTTCAGGTAATATAATCCTATATACCTTGTTCCTGTAAGGTATGTAAGGGTATGTCATTCATCTAACACAGGTGCTATGTTATACAACAATTCTGCAATTCTTCTAAGAATATTAAGGTATGTTTTTTCCTTCTACCCTTGAAGAATTAGTGTCTTTCAATATTTTCATCAAAAAGATGATTACATTCCCCTTAGTTCTTCTGCATTTTAGGAAAAATTTAATTCCTAATTATTAATTCAATGCTAAAGTATTTCAAATCTAACTTCAGCACTTTACAATGTTTTTGTCTTGTTCTACATATGTTCATCTAATTAAACGTGGGTTTTATTTGCCTACCTTATGGTTTCTTCCATGTTTGTCCAAAAGACAGATGATTGATTTAATATGTCCTTCCTTGATAATGTTTAGAGCTTCTGGGCTTTCCACCAGCACACAGTGTAAAACTTCTAGAATTCCTGAGGAGAAAAAAGAAAACATATTTCTTCTAAGAGCATATAATAATAACTGCACATAATACTTCTAATGCATTGCTCAGCAACGTGGAATAATTTCATAAATCATTACATATAAAATACAAAGCCAAAACAGGATTTATGACTTCTAGACTAGAAAGGACAGGAAAAAATCTGTATATAAATCTGGAATGTTAATAGTAAATAGTTATGACCAACACTCACAAATTCAAACTGGGTAAAATACTAGTCTTCAGGGAAAAGGTAAATACCTTACACTGCCTACATTTTATATACATTAAATAATACTTTGTATTTATAGATTTTCTTCTCTTAGAAAACCATATGAACCACTAATAGAATGGTATACCTCTGGATTAGAGAGCAGAGATATATTCCCAGTCTATTATGCCACTGTGTATAATTCTCCGTACGGTAACAGCTATACTGGGAGCCACAGTGACATTCTGAAAAGAGCTAAATAGAAACTAGCATGAAACTAAGAAGTGCAAGTAAATCTCCTGTGGCCCCTCAATTAAATGCAATTTCAATCCCTATAAAGCAGCAGTCATTGCCATCAAGAGTCATTAGCCTTAAAATGGTTGCTGCAATGGGGCAGTAAAACAGCCTCCCATGTACACTGGATAGTGTCACTACTCGCTTTGGGATGTGTCACATTCTGCAAAGACAAATATTACACAGGGTGGTCACGATGAGATAAAACCAGAGCACTGAAGGAAAGCTCAGAAACAGGACTCAATAATAGATGAATGTCATAAATCAGATCCAGCTGCCAAAGGAACTACTTCAATTACTACAGGATCTGAATGTTACTTATCAAGCATATTTTGGTCCAAGGGCAAATTCCCACTATTTCAGAAAAAACCTCAAAACATAAGAGTGTCTGGACTGACCCACTTTTAGATTTGTCTGCATTAAAGACAACTGAGCCTGTTCCAACTTTGTTAGAATTGCTCAAGGCAGTAAAGCATGAAGTGTTAGAATTTAATACAAATTTCACAAAGAGTATGATATGCAGGGTTTATGACAAGGATGAGTGAAAATTCTTTCTTAATTACTAACAGGTGAAAGGAAACATTTTCAGGACAAAATGTTGGTTCCTTTAATGTCATACTACAGAATATTAGAATAAAATGCAGAACTTGGAAAAATACTCAAACCCCAGTATTATGTGGTTGCAAAAAATCTTCACTTGGAGGACATTGTACCTTTTATTACCTATGTTTTATTCCCTTTATAAATTTAGTAGGACCAGTTAATCCTATGCAAAATATATTTCAGAGCAAAAGACTAGTGTATTCTTAACTTAAGCATTGAAGAGACAGCTAAACCATTTGTGTTGCATTAGTCACTCACTATCTTCAATATCTCGCTTCTAGCACGTTCCACTTTCAAACACTTTCAAACATTTATTCTTTTACTACAGTGAAGATCAGGAACCGAACCAATTTCTAGTTTAATTTGTACATTCAACTCACAATGGCTATTTAATTATTTATTTATTTAATGTCTTTATTCTGTTTTCATAATATTTTTAGTTCAAGGATAAGAATAAAGTAAAAATGGAAATTTTACTGATAATACTTTATTTACGCTATGAAATCATTTTTTGCAACATCTTCAAAAAACACCTGCAGGAGATGTAGCTGACAACTTCCGTGCTGAAGGTGAATTTCATTTTAGTGTGTCATTTTAGTGTGAATGAATTTCATTTTAGTGTGTGACAGAGAATGATGTTTCTTCCTCACAAATACTCTACCTCAGAAAACAAATCTTTTAGGTGAATATATGCAGACAACTATACCTATTTAAAAGATGTAGTATAATTCAGCATTTCTCCCCATAGCAGATTTACCACTGTAAATTAAAAGACTGAACATTCTCAGCCCAATTGAGTCATTCAAAGCTTGAATCTGAAAGCAAGTATCCCACAACAAATGACAAAAGCACATTTATATACTAAAAGCTAAAGCTCGGAACAACTACGCACATACTAAATTATACAGAATATCACATGTATTTTTATACTGCAATGTTTCTGTAGTCAAATTACAAAGAAAAACACCATGAATTACAAGTCTGTTAGTATTCATTTAAAAATAAAACTACTGAAATCGTGTCATAGCACAATCATTACAAAATTATCTTTAGCTTCTCAGTTGCTTACAATTCTTCTCTGAACGGGACTATTTATTACTCATTATTGTCTTAAAGCAGATTTTTATCAAATTTTATACTAGAAGTTATATTCCAAATAATTTTCTTATAAACATTGTTTCTCCTAATAATGAAACCTAACATTTCTATAATGTCAGAAAAACAGAGTTAGCTTCTACATTATGTTAATGACCTATGTAAAGAGTTGAAATATCTCAAACCAAAATTGCTTTTACCGTGTTATTATTTTGTATGCTAACATTGCTGAGCATTGCACATACAAATAATACATATTGGAAAACTTGTATTTCAGCATTGTCTTCTTCAGTTTTAATTAAAGGAACAAAAAACTTGTAATGATTTGTGTCTAAAGTGATACAGAATGCCCAGATTGTCAAATTCTGAATGTGACTCAGGCATGTTACTTCCTGTTAAGAGCAAATAAAAATTCAGGCCCCAAGAGTGAGAGAGATGATTTTAAAAGGCAATGTGTAAGAATTCAGAAGTAACAGTTACATGCAAAGATATTTTGAAGACCCATCTATTTATACACACTCAATTCGAATACATGCACTTCTCCAGATTACCACTACAGTTCTTCAAGAAAAGAAAAATTATACCCATTCCATGACATTATTCTTATATTTTGTTTGATGCCAACAAAGAAAAACATGTAGACTTCCAAAGAGAAGGGAAGGCACTATAATTAGAGGTAAAGCAACTGAATTTAACTGAAACTGTAGAACAATTTTTCATCAAATGGATTTTTTTCCTAAAAGATGAAGTTACAAGCAATTGCTCAAAGAAAAGGAAAGATTGCCATCACTTACTGCAGGACTACAACTAAAATAAATGTCTGAAGATGTTCCAAGTATAAGTCTCACTTTTTTCATGTAATTCAAGCATTAATCATCACGGATGAAAAACTCGAAGTTAAAATACTAATAAACTTACCAGAAGAGGCTTCTAGTCTTTCTAATCTGCTGATTAACCAGTCAAGAGATCCAGAAAACTGAGCACAGTTTTTACGGTTCCCTCGAATCAGAGCCGCTATAGGCAAAAGAGAGAGAGGAGGGGAGGGGAAAGAAAATTATAAGTCCATTTAAATTAAAAGAATCCCTGTCTTGTCTTGCCAGGAATGATACAGTAAAATAGGTTATTAATCTGTAATTATTGAGACTCCTGATTTAAATTATAATGAGAGTGAATTAGATGTAAGCATAAGAAATACCCTTGGCATCAAATGGTATTTGAATTGTTTTAGCATCACTATAATTTCTATAAAATGCTCTACAGAAAATAGCTAGTACTGACACCACAAGAGTCAGCTGCTACTGTAAAAAGAAATTCTGATACAACAGCATTCTCTTAAAATCTGCAATGATGTTTTAATTGTGTTTCATAAGATCACAATCTAAGTACTACATAAAAAAACACACTCAAAAACCATCCACAAAAAAATAACAAGCAAACAAAACCCAACCCCTAACAAGCAAAACAAACAAATAAAAAGTCCCTTTCTTTCACTGTATTATGAGATAAAAAAATCTATACCCTGAAATTTTACCTAGTTAATGTATCATTATATATTATTTGAAAATACTTGGGAATCATAAGAAGAGTATATTGTTAAAAAGCACAGAGTAAGGAGCATATGTGTTTTTTTCCTTACTTTTTCTTCTTTTGTTTTTTTATTGATTAGAGGCAAGAAAAATTATCTCACTATGCTTCAAGGGCAACACAAAATGATGGACTGATAGTTCATTCATTAACACAGTATCAAAAAATTTAACTTCATTGACAGTAGTAAAACACAGATTGTTTCACAGGAACTTTCCGTGAAACACCATATTCCTATACAATATAGAGTCATTGGTCATTAATTTAATTAATGTTAGAAAGGTGTTTTTTATCATAATGGATAATATTAGAAAAATTACATTATTTTAGCACTTTCAGTGTATTTTATTCTTAAGCACATGAAATGACCCAGAAAGGAAAAAATCTTGTTTGTGTCCTAAATGTCTACAAAACAGAAAATTCTTATATACTAAAATAGGAATTCTTTTCATCCATGTATTATTTAAACTAAAACAGTCCAAGTGACCCAAAATATTTCTTACCTAGTAACTCATACAAGGAATTCAGAATAGATTTCCACGCTTCTCCAGCTTCCTTGCCAGCTACGTCTGCAAAATGAGCTGCACTGCTGTATACATTCAAGCGATCAATACATTCAAGAACAAGGTTGATCATACCCTAAAAATGGAAAGGCTCAGATTGTCAGAGAAAAAAAAAGCTATTGTTTAGATTCAAACACAGAAGATCTTTAGAAATCTAAGAAAGCAAACATGAAAGGCAGATATGCAAAACACAAGCATATATACATAGAATCAAACAAGCAACTCCTATGGAAAAGCTTTTCTGACTGTGATAATAAAAAATTATCATATAGGATGTCAAAATAGAAAAAAACCCTCTCCATATTACAGATCTAAAAAATATAAATTATAATGTTTTTATTTTGGGATGCATTTAGGCATCTGACTAATTATACACAACTATTAGAGAAATAACAGAAAAAATTAAACAAAATATTTGAAGCATGCTTATTAAATGCAAAACATTCTTCTGTACCAAGAGACTAATCTATAGCAGAGGAAGTAAATACATACATTACTAGTAACTTACTATTAGAATTCAGGACAGGAGGACATTTTAAGATCTAATTTCTAAAGAAAAGCGAGTAAGGTCTTAAATGTCTTTCTTTAAATATACAGGAAAATCTACATACTGAAAGTGATTATAAATGTAGCAAATAATTTAACTCTTACAGGACAAAAAAGACTCATGGCAAACATACTCCAGATTAGTCATCAGTCCAGACAACATAGTAGAAAATCAGGAGTAAAACAGAGAGAAGTACCTCTTCCTGGAAGAGGTTCTGGCGGTTCTTCAGTGCTCGGAGCCTGTTTTGTTTGTCTTCATGCTCCAAATGTTCATCAGGGGGGTGAAAGTAGCCAATCAAGTCCTGAAGGCTTAGACTGACAGATTCTATAGGCAAATCAACAGTGGAAGACTTTGCTTTTTTGCTGAGAGCATCAAGGCCCCTGCAAGAAGATGCAAGTTATTTTGAGAACAGAAAATCAAATTTTGTTTTAATTGCATTGAAAGCCAAGACGGTTTTATATTCAATAAGCTCAATTCATTTTTCTGACAGCTATGTAACTTCTCAAAAATTATTGATGCCAGCCCCAGTCTTCACCCCATCCTCTCTCAAACATTAACTGTAAGCTTTGAAAATACTGTTTCTCTTAAACTTGTTACTTCCTTCCTTTTAATTTTTTGTCTGAAACACAGAGATCATGTTTTAATATTCTACCTACACATAAGATGAAATTATTGTAAATCTGGTCAAAGCATCACGAGGCTGGAAGTCAAACAACCATGGTGCCAAAGAGGTCTATACAGGCTCTTGAGCACATCTCTTAACTTGTCCTTTTGTCATCTCCACTGATGGAAGATACAAGACACTAGACCTCAGCACTTCATCAGTCTTTTTATTTCCCTGATACACAATTTAAGTCTATGACCATCATCTCCTAGAACTGGGGGACAGACCATTCTCATGTTGCACCTGCCCCATGCTCAGCTGAATCTCCAACAAACCACATAATCCGATTTTTCATCAGTACTGTTTTCCAGACCCCTGATGTACTCTTCTCCTCCATTTAAATCTCACTTTCCTTGAAATGTGGTTGTTATTGCAAAAACTTAATTTTTATTGTGTTCACATCATCCTAAGTGAAAATTTTCCACTGGCTTCATGAGAAAGAACTGGGGCACAGAGTTGTGAGAATAATTTTGATCGTCTTCAGTTCACCTTTTTTTCTTCTTAGTGTAACATCCTGACAAAACTGCATTGTTAAATTCTACCTTGGAGCTCCCTCTGCACTTTACAAAAATCTCCACTGTAATTTAGTGGTACCTTGACTTGTGAAAACTTATCATTATATTGTCTTTCTCTGTCTTTATCTTTTACAGCATTCTTAGAAGCTCCTAAGAAAACATATTACTTACAAAGTGAGCGAGGGCTTGCATTTCTTGTGTATTTTAAATGTCATAAAAAAGCACCTGTCATGCAGTTTGCTCTGCTATAATTGGAATACCTGGATGAATGTTTTTCAACAAATTGACATGTCTTTGGCTGTGCACTGATTTAGGACACAGTTGCTTCAGGTCATCATCTTCCATGTTTCTTTCTCTTGTGAGAAATGAGCTCCTACAAAATTCTTACAATTCCATACAGTCTTATGGCCTATAATCTTATTTTCTAATACCAAATGCATTGATTAGAAGATTGAGGGAAGAACCTTAGCAAGACAAGTTAACCTCTGCTGATAAGCACATAAAGAATAGGCATAAAGCCTGGCTTGAGATGTATTCGTCTGGTTTTGCTGAAGGCCAAATAGTTCACTGTTGTGTTAATGGCCACACCGAATAAAAGAAAAGAGGAGGGAAAGTGAGGAAAAGTTTCTTTTCAAGGCAGACCTTATAAACCTGTTGAAAAGGAAGACTGTACTGCGGATTACACGTGCTGTACGAGATTCTTCATTCTGAGATCTGGACAATGTCAAACCATCATCCATGTGACCTTCATGGTGCATTATTGCCTGCAATACAAAAAGAAAAATCAGTCATTGCAAACTGAAACATTACTCACAAATAAGAAGAATGAAAACTCACATGGTCCGAATTTTGAAGGATGTGACTGTCCACCTTCTCTGACTGTGCTATGTGTCACTAACGGCAATTTAGTTTTTCATATTTAGTTATCATAGTTCTGAAGGTATACAATCCCATCTACATAAATACTTGAAACTATTTTAAGTAAAAATGCTTTTTGATACATACACGCATATGCACATGCATAAGATATTTATATTCCTTACATTACTGAATTCTTCAGTACTTCTAATTCTTCAAAAAGAAATCTTAGAAGATTCTACAGCCTGATACTGATAATTTAGTTTAACATCAAGTATATATAGATTTATCAGTGTGGGTAGGTGAATGTGAACAAACTTAACACGTGCACTTTGCTAGGATTTCTGCTTAAGAATTCAGTACCGTCACATAAATTTTCAGTCTGTGACTAAAAAACAATCCTTTCACAATGAAACAAAAACATGTTTAACATATTTCAAACCCAGAAATTATCTGTGTCCTTTAGGTTCCATAATTTCCCACCCTACTAGACCACGAATGAGATGCATTTTTCACCTTCCGCTGCAGAGAACCCATTCGTACAGACTTTGCATCAGCAGACTGGTATGTGAGCCATAAGCCTGTATCCACATGTTGTATAAAGCATATTGAATCACCATACTTGATTTCAGGTGCTCCCATTCCATCCACCTCTTTTCTTGGGCCTATGTCCAACTTTTCCTGAAGAAGAATTTAAAACAAAAAGTACACAAAACCGAACACCAATATGTTAATATTTGCAGAAAATACTGAATAGTAGACAGTTCTCCAGAAAGGAACGCAAAAGAATATTTGAGATCCTTTGTTAATTCAATTATTTAAAATGTAACTGTAATTTTAGGTGTTCACGAATATCCATCTCTTCTTCCCCACAGACATGCAATACAACAGTCTAACAATCCTGGCTCATGAAACATGTTTTTGAAGACATTAAATGGATACACCTCTTGTCTCCTACTAGTACTTGTTAAATCCATGTTGAAGATGTCTCAAAAAGGATTGGTATGTATCTTTTTCAGTGTAGGAACAGTGCTAATGTGATAAAGCTCAAAATTTCTCAAGGAATTTCAGCCTTCTTCATGGCAAGCTGTATTTGCCTCTTTCTGTGGCTGTTAATATTTAGACAAAAATCTCCACTGAAAGTAACCAAAATAACTAGTTCTTATTCATGTAACTCCCTGTATTCTTCTTATACATATGCTCACACGTGCCCGGATGAGAAGCTGATAAATTTTCACAACCATTCAAAAAATTGTCTGTACAAACTGTAGGCCTAGTCTAAGCTGTAAAGTCAGGGTGGAAAATTATTCCATAAACCAAACACAGCTTCAACCTTCTCTGCCTCTCCTGATCAGTGAAGCTACTTCCTTCTGTTTCTCAGATTTCTACATGTTTTATTATATTGCAATCAGAAAAAATCAGAAGAATTATTACACCACATACAGGTGCTTTGAAAGTGTGGGAAAATGGCTTCAGAGAAAAATAATGTCAAAAATTTGCTTTGAGTTTGAAATTAACACAAAACAATCTCTAATTTATTAAAGGATTTTTTAATTGCATTTCTTAAGCAGATGCCACATAACTGCATTTTGACCCCACAATTATGAATGTATTTTGAAGCACTTTAAACATTTTGGAAAATATTTAAAATTAAATAAAAATACACAGGTGAAAATGTTTTTATTCCTGTTCAGAACATTAAGATTCTGGATGTAAGTTATTAATCAATTCAGATAAGCTTAATAAGCTGCTTCTGGATACTGATATTAATTTAATTGCAGACACTAGATTCCTTATGTGCTGAAATTCTTTTTAAAATCATGTCTGCTGATACATGGTAATAACTGATTTATTAACACATCTGATTCCAATTCCCAAGTTACTGTGTGCCTCTATTTCATTATTAATTGATTATTTTATTTAGGTAATTTCTCTGAATGTTGAATTCAATTCTTTCAAAAGCTAGAATAAATACCCTGAATGTAATAACAGTTGGAAATTGAAAAACAACTCATAACAGGGCACTGCACACAAATGATGATACAGAAAAAGTTAATTAGGTTCTAATATCATATGAGGAAATGACAGTCTGTCTTCAACCTCCAACCTTTTGAATTATCTTTAGAAGATAGCGTGAGCATACTCTTCTTCTACATTGTTTTTTGTGGCTCTTCCTTCTCACAAATAATTCTTTAAGATATAAATATATGAATTAATGAAGTCTCAAACATTGTAACATGAGGAAATATTAATATAAAGTATTAGTATGTGTTTTTTAAAAATCTACTGTTACTTGTAAATCTGGCTGAAACTGAAATCTTCATTCCAATTAGAATTAATTAAATTTACTAAACAAAAATATCCATACTGCAAACAATTTGCCAAACAAGACATCTGCCTTCACCTGTGCAAACGCACTGAAAACTCTATATGTAGATTTAGAGTCCAGACTAAATTCAAATCACATTTAATTGAGCTCTTGCAACAAAATATACATAACAGCCATGAAAGCATGCAGTAAAAGTTGAATTAAATACAGGAGAGGAATGAAAAGCTAGGGCTTGTCATGGGGCTTTAAAACACTCATTTGGGAGCTTCAATACACAGTAATTTTTTGAGGAGTGAATGGGAACCACAAACTGTTCATAAAGGGGAAGACTTGAATGGAGTACTGGATCCCTAACAATAAACAGTAGGTAGTTGAGGAAATAAATAGAATGAATTAAATCTCATTATCTATTGTAAAATAGATTGACAGTCAAACTCAGGATCTTGAAAACATCAGAAATAACAATGCTGCTATTTAATAATTGTATATTGGTATAGACAGTGAGTGAGTCAAGATTCCAGCCCACCACACTCATAACCTGTTGCAACTTAAACATCTGCTAGTTGTTCCTACAGCATATTCACCAAAAAATGCTTGTTTAATTAGTGCTCTAGGCTTACTCTTCAGACCATCTATTGGATGATCAACGTTTTTCTAAACAAAGATCAAAATTCTCATTTATTACACTGGTTCGAATAATTGTTTTCTACAACAGTAAAACATGTGATAAATGCACAGCAACAAGAATGCAATGTAAAACAATAGGTTTATTGAGCAATGCACCGTATCTCTGACAGGATATGCTCTTCATCCACATCTTTTATCTCATGAATTTATCACAGTATTAAACTACACAAAGTCCAGTTCTGAACTTGAAATCCTTATTGAAGTTGTTAAATGAAAATTCAAACTATAGTAACTTCAAATTAGACTACAGTAAAGTGTCTGATAGAAAATAATAATTTCAAAATTTATGTAAATAAAACTAATATTTTCTTGTGTCAGTCAAGAGCTATAAGCAGTGACATACCATGGAAATTGATCAGAAAAACAAATGACAAAACTGTTCAAAATTTGGGAAGCAGTACAATAAAACTTCCAAACTTAAACCAACCCAGAAAAAGCCAGGCAGCATTACCCAAAGAATATCTGATCAAAGAAGCTCTATGGTTATTAATTACACTGAATTTCAGGGGGATTTGATAAGTGAAAAGGGAGATGGCTCTGATAATTCATGCAATAAGAAATACCTAAATATTGTTTACTAAAGAAACTGGAATTACTACCAGCTCTATTAATGCTGCACGCATTCCATACCTTGGAAGACCGAAGACAGAAGGCCGTAGACTTTACATCCGCTCTCTCTTTATCCGTAAGGAGAAGACTGTTGTCATCCAGGAGACTTAAATATTTTCCTGTTGTTATGTGTCTTAGTCTAAATGGCTGTCCCCATCTAATGTGGCTGCCACTCCACCTAAGAAAGTCCATAGGAAATATTTGCTCTTTTTAGTATAAAATATGGATTTTAATTCCTGGTAACTTTAAATTCCTTTAAAGTATACTAGATGGCAAATTAGCTGGTAAAAGGTTAAATTCTAAATGTTGAATTATTAGCAAAACAACTGCTACTTTGTGGTTGTCTCCTGTAAAATCATTCTAATGAATAATCTTAATTTCTTCCTTTGCATATGCTGCTTTGTTTCAGACTGAATTCCTCTTGAGAAAAGGTACAGACCCGCCTACAGAAAAGGAGGTTTATGCAGTACACAAAGAGCTTAGATCTGCCAGTTCCCTTTCCAACATTTCATCTACCAGCAGCTGGGTTTGTTCCAGAGCAACTGTTTGTTCCAGAGTCCCAGAGCACTCACTCTTCAGCAATCAGAACAGTTTACAAAATCACAGACCATGATGTAAGCATTGGAAGAGACCCCCAAAGACCATCTAGTCCAAAAGGCTGCACTTCAGGCATGCTTAAAATAGTGACCAAACAATAAAATACACAAATAAACAAACACAAAAATTCTCCTAAAACTAATTAAGCAAATACTGCTACTGATTCCTCATATTTTATAGAAGAAAATAAAGAAAGACAAACATTTTCTATCTAAGCTTCCCATGAACTGCAAAGCTGAAATGCTTGTTGCAAGTTACTAACTTGTACAGTTGTTACTAAGGAAGATAAATTTCACAAAGCCTTTCCAGAAGACTTGATGAATGTTCCTTAGATTGGAAAATTGCCACAGCTAGGATGTTTTCCAGACTCCACAAAACTTTCTCTGGTCTTACATTCAAAAGTTTACACTTTAGATGCGCTGTGCTTTTTGGAGAGGAAATCATGCGTTTATTTTGGTTTTGCAAAATTTTGTACTACTGCATCTTCTCTCCTGTATTTAAAGTAATTCCAGCATTTAAAAACGTACATTTTAATGCCTGTGTTTTCTTTATATTCATGTACTAGCCTGGGAAACCCTTAAATTAGTCAGAATTTAAACAGGTTTATGTTATGTTGTTTTTCTTCTTCCCTGACAGATAGCCCCCTCCATAGAAGATGGAAGCACTTACCTATTCAATACAAACATCTCTACAAGTATGTTGTCTTAAGATTTGGCCATACTGTATGCAAACCACGCAAAACCGATTTGGCAGACAATTTTTTAAAGAGCAGTGGTTTTTAAAATGCAAGAGCAATACCTGGCTTCTGTTTTGTAAACAGGATATATTACACTTCCCTAATTAAATTTCTAAACCATTTTAGTTACTGGTTTTAAAGAGGCCAAAAGAATGAAGATATTTTCCGCTCAACTATTTTCTTTTGTAAATTCAGCTGTCTCTTCTTTTAAACCAAGTGGAAATGACTTCACAGAGGAAGGTGATATAGAAGCTTTATATCTTGGAAATGCATTTCTTTTATCCTTTCTTCTACCTATCAAAGTTAGTTTACTTCACAAAAGTACATCTCAGCATCAGCCTTCAAACACAGCTTCTGCTTCAAAATTAAGTAAAATGTAAGGTCAC
>VZRI01003613.1:59063-128038 GCA_013397515.1 Upupa epops | reverse complement strand
AAGTAAAATGTAAGGTCACGACTCTCAACTATTGTATTGGTGGGTCTGCTAAAACACATCAGCTCTGCACCTTTCATATTATGAGACATGCTAGGCAGCTGCCTTTTCCATTCAATTTTCTCTTGGACCTAATAACTGTGGACCACAACAAAATAATATGTGTAGTGCAACTGAGCCATGCCCTTAGTTCACGTCTGCAGAATAGGAAAAAGGGTAATACATTTGCACTGACAGGAAAAGCCCTTTAAGTAGAAAGTGCCCTGTGAAGCCATTTATGACTACTAAAGATTCTTTTCTGCAATCTGAGAACATGATCCCCATTGCTTTTTTTGGTAAAGAATCATAGAATCATTAGGGATTGGAAGATACCTCAAGAGATCATCTAGTCCAATCCCCCGCCACAGCAGGACATCTTGACCAAGTTACAGAATAGAACATTACAGACGTGGTGTCCCGTGGCAGGGCATCCCAAGAGGCAAACTACACATGCTGACTAGCCAGGCAATTTTTGAGGAGAGTTCAAAAACAACAATTGCTTCAGAACCATACAAAATGAACAGAATATATAACCATAGTCATTCAGGGAAGAAATAAAAATTACTTGAGGCGTGCACATGTAAGTTACAAATTGAAGCATTCACATGAATGATGATGAGCCTGCAATTCAAGCTAATCAAGTCCAACCATTAACCCAAATGTCCCAAGGCCACTAGTAAATCATGTCCCTAAACTGCAGATCTATATGACCTTTAAACATGTCCAGGGATGTCCAGATGTCAACCCCCTCTCTAGTCAGCCTGTTCAAAGGCTGTTTCCTCTTGTCCTATCACATGTTACTTGTGAGAAGACACCAACCTCCACATCTCTACAACCTCCTTTCTGGTAGCTGTAGATACCAATCACGTCTCCCCTCTATCACAGACTAAATTCAGCACTGTACTCTCAGCTATTAGAACAACAGCCAGGAAAACAGCAATGTGAAGGACATGTAGAAGAGAATTTTATACTTGGGATTTTCTTGGGTTTTTTTTCCTCTGGTAAAAAAATCATGTTCATTGCTGTCACTTAAGCCCTCTCAAGGTCAATTTTAACAGAAAGCAAAAACCGCTCTGTCCTATGAATGACATTTAACATCATCCTACTAAATAAAACACATGAACAGAATACAGCATCATTACAGAGGAACCTTCCCCTATTTTCCCCTATATTCTAATCCATAGAAGGTAATCATTTATTAGCCAATAGAAATTTTATCACAACAAATTTCAAGTTAATTCCACTGTACAATTGCACTTAACAAACAGGACAATTCCTTATTCTCATTCCAACATTTTCATCATTGCTATCCTTCCAACAATGCAAGTTTGGGGGTGGCACACATGATATTATTTTTAAGGAAAACAGTTCTGATTAGGTCACATATAAAAATGTGAATTATGAATTCACTGACAGCCATAATAATTTCCAAGCACTAATCCAAACATGCACAACATGGGAGTTAATATGAACCCCCTACAGGAATTTACTACATTTTTCATGAAAACAAAATAGGACACTTTTTGAAGATTATTTCAGTATTATAAGTCTGGCTTTATAGCTATTCATATTATTTTATGGAAACGCTCTTACTGTACAAGTGCCCTGGCAAACAGGCTTCTTTTGCAGAGAGAGTTTTTACTTACGCAACTCTTAGAGTCTCTAGTCGCCAAAGGGAACGAGCATGAATGGACACAGCACCACCTTCATAATGAACAGTTCTGAAAACCAAACAAAGTCACAGAATAAATGTTCAGCTGTGTTCAATTTATTAATCACATCTGTTTGTGCATTTAGCTGCATCTAACATTTTAAGGCTGCCAAAATAATTAGTGCAACTGTCATCTTCAAAGATTATTGGATTCAAACCCAACACTTATCAAATAAACCTTTAGACTTACTCAAATTTTGCTGTAATTGTCTTTAGCATCCATCATTGTGATATTCATAACAAGATTCAGACCGTGTTTTCTTAAACATCATAATTTAATGTTTCAAGAATAGAAAATCCAGACAACACCCAGATTTATAAGACAATAACAATAATGACAATCTTTCCAGATTCTAACAAAAAACAAATATAAAATGGTGATAAAGATGTGTCATCACTGTATGTCTCACAGGAAAGATGGTGCTTTCTCAGAGCTTATACCATTAAAAAAAAACAGTAGGGGTTGAAAGGGATCTCTGGAGATCATCTAGTCCCACTGCCGTGCTAGAGCAAGATCACAGAAGAATGCATCCATGCACGTTCTGAATGTCTTCAGAGAAGGAGACTCCATAACCATGCAACTTACTACACTGAATTATGAAAATTCACTTGACCACTGTAATTAGCATAGCACCTACAGTTTCATAACCACACAGATTTCAGGTGTTAGCAGCTTCCTATTTCTTGATTCTAGTACCTAGTTCCTGCATATATCCAGAACTACAAGTGTTTCTGAGAAACAATCAATTAAGCCTAAAAAATATTTGGGATATTTCTTTCCTCCATTATTCCACAAACAGGCCTATATTGGATCCACAAAATGCTTTAGATTTATGGTGACCAAAAGCCCTAAGTAGGTAACTTGGCTTCCCTTCAAATTCACTTTTACATTGAGTAAATGCTACAGTCTTCATCCAAGAAGTACCAAAAATACCCAAAGATATAACTTCAGTGAATATTAATGTATAAATATTGAAAATATTAATATTTTCAATATTAAATGCAATTGTAGGCATCTCCCATTGTTAGAAGCAATTTTTTGAAGAGTCCAAGTTTGGAATTGAGTACTCAGTACTACCTAAGCTTTGGTTTCCAAAGTCCCCCTGTGGATATAAAAACTGAGGCAAAATGCTTAACTCAAGAGGAAAATCTGGCATAGAAAGAGATGTTTCAAAACCAAAAGAAGTAAGTGAGTTGGAAGATAGTTTTCAATACTATTAATGAGAGATGAAACTCAAGATGTGCTAAATTCATCTTGGAATATGGCAATAAGTATTAAGGAAATAAACACTATCAGACATTGCAAATCAATGAAGACAATTGGGGGGGTGATAAAATTAAAATATATAACAAATATTATTCACTGCAGTTACAAGAGCTCTTACAATTAATATTCATAGGAACTCTGGCACATACTCCATGTCTCAGAAAAAATTGTAGGTACATATATAAACAGATGTAAAATCCTCTTCCCCTTGACCCTCCATCAAGTATTTTCTCATGTAACATCTAATCAGTAACAGATCTGATACTGTTTGGTTTGTTTGAGTTAGAGTTTCTTGGTCATGGTGGAACTTGGCTGGTTGGGTTTTTTCCAGTCAGAATATTCTGATTATATCCTTTATTAGGTTTCAATATGAACCTCAATGACAAAGATGCATCTGGAGTTCTTTCACTTACATAATACAAAATATGAAAATCTTTTTCAGCAGTTTTCAAGTCATAAAATATAAATTTTAGAAAATCAGGTCAGAGCAAAGGCTTAATTCAATCACAATATTTGATTTTCAGCTTAGCACCTGATTATGTTTTTTATTACTTTTCAGGGATGAAGTTGTCTCTTACGTTGGAAGCCCAGAAGATGTCACATGTTTCTCAGTTTGAGAAACATTTAGAACTTAGATTTGAATTACATGTAGCAGCAGGATTAGGGTCATTTGACAGGTCTCAAAGCCTCCCACTGTAAGTTTACAAGAATAGCTTCTCATGGGTGAAACAGTTTTCTGTTGCATGACTGCCCATCCATTATTTCCGTTCTCTGATTTTTTTCAAAGGGGAAATTCCCATCTTGCAATGGTAATGCTAGATGAGCAATTGGAAAAAGATTAAAGGAGGAAATCCTAAATAAAAATGTGCAACTTGCACCAAATGAAATGGTACGGTGGGAGTGAAGGTAAAAACAACAGTGATAGCACTTGAGGTTTAAAACTCAACACAGCAGCAGCAAAGCCTCAGCAGAACAACTGACAGCAACCTAGAGGATGACTGAGAAAAAGCAAGGAAATGGAAGGCTGGAGATCAAGGATCCCTACATGGAAGCAAAAGGATAAGCCCAGAAACTGGTGTCAAGGATGGAACAAGCAATTCTGTATGAGCAGGAAAGAAAATACAAGCTACAAAACCCCAACCTGGCTCAAAACACTAGAACAGGGTGCAATATCTTGTGTCATTAACTAAATACTGGCTGCAGAAAGTAAAGAGAGGTGGCTTTGAATAAATTTCTTCTTCATTGTAGGACAAGTCACTTTGCCTTTACTATGACAGCATCACCTAGATCACTCATATCTCTTTATCCTAATAAATCCAAAGACCATTTTTAAGTCCTTTAATTAAAAAGAATGTAGCAAACTGCTCTGAGAATGCTTTAATATAGAAGCATAGAATCATTAGGGATCAGAATATACACAATTTACTTGCATATTCTAAATTTATAAAAATATAAGGAATTCAGAGCTGTTGAGAATTTTCAGTTTGTTATTACTATAAACGTGCCCTAATTAATTAGTTGATGTAATCATGTAATTTTCTTGTCTGACCTATGGTGCTAAGTTCAATTTAAAACAACATTCTCTTCCTGATTCTGTTGCTTTTCTCTTTAATTCAATTTGATATAAAGTCACCAGAGCTGGAATTTGCCACTCAACACCCCCAGCAGTGTGATTACAATCCCAGTGATAAGCAGGACAGGAACTGGATGGGCTCTCTTGCTATTTCCTAGCAACCTCCTCCAACTTTCTGAGACGCAAAGTAGACATGAAGTGATGGGAAACATAAAAAATATAGATTGATATCTGAATATCTCACCTACAATTATAACAATGCATTAATTACACAGGTTAAAAATAGATTACTATATATCAAGACACCTAGAGAATCATTATTGAATTCATATTCTCATTAAAGGATTGCTGAGCAGAGAGAGGGAAATAATTTCAGTGCATTAAATGTGGTTAAAATAAACTACATTAAATGACAGTGTTTTGATACCACTGAAGTAGTCTCGTTTCAAGAATCTTCAAATCCTGTTTCACAGCAATAAAAATTTGAATAAAACTCAGTAACTTGCAACGAATCACAGCATATCAACATGGCATAAATAATTTCATACTCACAGCATCACAGAATTAGAATAGACCTCTGAGAGTATCAAGTCCAACCTATGACCAGACTTCACCACATCAGCTAGACCACAGCGCTAAGTGCCATATCCAGCTTTCCCTTAAAAACCTTCAGGGCTGGGGACTCCACCACTTCCCTAGGCAGTCCATTCCGGTATCTGATCACCCTTTTTGTGAGGAAGTGCTTCCTAACATCCAACCTAAACCTCCCCTGGTGCAGCTTCAGGCCCTGCCTTCTCATCCTATCTAGTTGCCTGTAAGAAGAGCCCGACTCACATCTGTCTACAACTTCCCTTCAGGTAGTTATAGAGTGAGAAGGTCCTCCCCGAGTCTCCTCTTCTCCAGGCTCCCTCAGCCTCTCCTTATCAGACTTTCCCTCTAGTCCCTTCAGATTAATTGTTCTCTTCTGGACCTGCTCCAGTACCTCAATATTGTTCTTGAAATGAGAGGCCCAGAACACTGTGAGGCCACAATGAGGCCTCACCAGTGCCAAGTATAGAGGAAGAATTACACCCCTAGTCCTGCTGGCCACACTATTTCTGATACAAGCCAGGAAGTCAATATTGTAACTGATGTTGTAGCTGATATTGTAGCTGGACAGTACATGAATTAATAAATTCAAATGAGATGTTCAAAGTTTGAAAAATTACTCCACTCCCCTCCATAACAGGAGTGGATGAACTGGTTTTAATTTGGAATCGCTGAAGGGCTCTATGGAATTTTTCAAATTAATTTCTAAAAGTATAACCATTACTATTTAAGGCCTGTGGTCTGTTCCAGGCATGGGAGAAATGTTTTTGACTTATTCTGGGTCACTCTGACTTCATGTTTCAGTCATAAATAATCCTTCACACATGCTAGATCCCAGGTTTTCTAGGGTACAACAGACTTCAGCAGGTCATAATGCTATATCAAAGTGCGTATTTTCATAGAAACTTAGAATCATTTAGTTTAGAAAAGGCCTTTAAGATCGTCAAGTCCAATCATCAACTCACCTGTCCCAATCCCTCTGCTAAACCCTGTCCCTAAACTCCAGATCTACACAACTTTAAACACATACAGGGACAGCAATTCAACTCCCTCCCCAGGCAACCTGATCCAAGGACTGATGAAACTTTCCAGGAAGATTTTCCTAATGTCCAACCTAAACTTGGCCTTTCCCTTGTTACTCATGAGAGGAGACAAACTTTCACCTCTCTACAACCTCCTTTCAGGTAGTTATAGACAGCAATCAGGTCTTCCCCGAGTCTCCTTTTCTTCAGACCTATACAGCTCCAACTCCCTCCGCTGCTCTTCATATGGCTTATTTGACTTCAGCACTTTACAACTTTGTCTATCTAATTCCTGAGACTAACATAAAATGTTTGATATAGTTTACAAAAGCCTTAATGCAACATATTTAACCCAAAGAAATTCTTAGAGGCAGGAGAGACAAAACTGCTTCTGAAATTATATATAAATATTCCCTCAGGAAGGTCTACTTTGACTGGGTGGTTTGAGAAATGGCAGTCTGTTCAACATCAGGTGATAGTCTGCAAAAGCTAGGAGCACTCTGCTCTCTGTAACACGTAATTTCTTTGTGTAACAATATATTTCTGAAGCATCCAAACTGCACTGCAGTCGTTACTTGAAAATACATATTGCAAATCAAAATGCATATTAGCAGCGATGAGAATATTTATGGTCCCGTTCTACACTGGGAACAATAAATACTCACAGCACTGCTCCTGAGCAGACATCCACATGAGTATGAATGATAGTGGTATAATAAAGAAATAATAATAGAAATAAATTCATAATAATAAAACCCAAACCACACTGCAAATAATTGTAATTACATGCATCTACCTCTATCTACCATTAGGTTTTGGGGGGTTCAAGTTAAAAATAAACTCACACAACAAAACAACCAAAAACTCTACAGTCATGAAAATCCTCTATAAAGAACTAGTGTCACTTTTACAGGAAAGTAAAAATGACATGTAATACAACATCAAATGGGTAAATTAAGTCCTGTTACATGAACAGTAATAAAAACAGGAACTGCTGACTGATTGATGGGGGAAAAAAATAGCTTGCTTATTACAATAGTTTTTAAATTTGTTACTGGTATTTCTTGCAATTTTTTTTTTTCATTAGGACTGTAAAACGATGGTAACCAATTTCATAGAAACACTTCAATGCTTTAAATACCTACCTGATCTAAATACCAATTTCCACCATATTTAGAATAAAATTAATCATTTCTCCTAAATACAGAAAGATTTGGAAAACAATACAGATTTAAAAAGAGAAAAAGCGTTTCACAATTTCAACAAGAAAATATGCCAAATGAAAGCAAAGATTGTTTCAAAGCACCTGTAATACAGGGTTGTAAATCTTCTCTGGATAATCACACAACCTCCCACCAAAAAAAGTATAACAAGTACCAAATTTATCACATGTGAAAAAAAGGAGGAAAATGGTGGGAACGGAGACCATGTAATCCTGTATTTCAAGAAAACAAATAGGTAACTAAAGGGAAACCCTTGTTGGTCTGCATCATTTCCATATTCACAACTGACAGATCACTTCTATCAGTTCATGTATGATAGGAGCCAGAACACAAACCACAAGGTCAGGAAGCAAAGGAAATTCAGTCAAGAAAAATGCACTGTGCTCCTGCAGAAGTTTCCTCTGGCTCTGAAGATAAGCAGAATCCAAGAAAACACCAGAAGAATCTGATTATATTATGTCTTCTCTCATACATCTAATACCGATATTTATTTTTAAAATTTGCCCAGAAATTTGAATTGTAGAGAAATTTAATTTATCTGGAAATTTGAAGAGCAACAGAAACACCCATGCAAATACATGTCAAGCTTGTTATTGATAATTAAAGCATTTTAAACAATACAAAAATAATTCAAGGATTTTGTGCAAAAGGCATTAAATACTGTCCTTATACAAGCAACATACCCAACTTGAACATGAATATTCAAAATGTTTAACATATTTTAATGTGTTTAATATTTACAAGATCTTATTCCATGAAATTGAACATATTTATCCTTTTGCCTGTTCTTTATTTGGGTAAGAAATAGGGAAAATTCCCAGGGTGATGCCCATTTTGCAGAGGCACTAAAAAAATAACCACCACTATATTTTTTTAGTATAACATTAAGTAAATCAACATTTTGTGTAGTATCAAGTAAACCACCTTATTATAGAAACATAGAGTGTATTGGGTCAGAGGGGACCTCTGAAATTCCTGCATTCCAATCCTCATACAAGTAGGGGCATCTCTAACTAAAACAGATTCTAAGAGCCCCATTCAGCCTGACTTTGAATGTCTCCAGGGATGGGGCCTCCCCCACCTCTCTAGGCAGCCTGTTCCACCACCCTCAGAATAAAGACCTTTTTCCTAATCTCCAGGCTAAATCTACCATTTTCTATCTTAAAAATACCCCTCCTCATCCTATTGTTACATGCTCTTGTGAACAGCTCTTCCCCAGCCTTTTTAATACACCCCTTTCAGGTAATGGAAGTTGCTGCTGGTGTCACCAGTCCCATAACCAGGCATTTATCTCCTGGCTTTTCTTGTTCATGCCCTCATCAAACATAGGTAATTGTACGATGGAAGCAAATACTACTTATGCTCTAGGATCCTTTCATCATTTGTCCTAGGGGTCTGAAGTCTTTTTTCATCGCTCTCAGGCTTCTTGTTGAGATTTCCTAATTGCCTACTTGGGAAATCATTAATTGGTAGTAGTCTGACAGACTAGGTTATGAAGCTTTCTCAGTATGTCCTTAACCCTGGCCTCCTTCCCTAAGGAGTGGACACAGGACCTTCTATACTCTCCAGAAGCAAATCCCCAATGACCAGGACCCATCTTTCCTTCTTAACTGCACGTTTTGATGTTGGGTTTGCTCCACCTTTGCAAGCAAGCTACCAGAGCTGCTGCTGTTTGTTTTCCCTTCCAGAGGTTCCAGCATTGTTCTTTTTGAAATCACGTTCACACATATCAGGAGAACTGTTTTACAGGAACACCTGGAGATGTTCAGCGGCTGCTAGGGTGCCATGCCTGCCACACCCAGAAGGAATTTGTCTCCATTGAACCCTACCTTCTCTAAATCCTGTTCAGCAAGATGGCAAGAGAATGGGGATCCTTCAGTGTTCTGAATTCTGTGTGACCTTTGGACTGTTTCAAGAAAGATAGAGTCTGACTCCAGTAGTCCAACTCTTTTCCACACTCCCTCATACCCTGCCCAGTCTTTCTACTTCCTTTTTCAAGTCTGCCACAAGGCTGAGGAGGTCATTTATCTGCACCCACCTAACAGATGCAGCCTCTGCAGTCAGTCGCTGCAAATGCTAGGCTCCAGCACTCCTGGCAGCCGGGGCCAGGACCCCTCTCTGTTTGCGTGAGACCCCAGTCTGTGGCGCCACATTTCTCTTAGCCACATTTCTCAGTGCTGCAATCGCAGCTGGACCTGCCCAAACACCTAAACGTGCAGGTTCCCAGATCCTGCCCAAACGACACACCAAGGCCCTCTGCCTCAGCTCCGATGGGTGGTTAATGAGGCGTTTAAATGCCCCGCTGAGCTGCAGCTCCCCCACACCTCACCTGCCTCCCCGTGGTAGGAGCCGGCTAGGTGCCCTGGGATTCACTCAGTCCTAGCGGCTGCCTCGCACCACCCTGAGCGATGGCCACAGCTGCTTTTAAATGGTGCCGCAGCTCCTGGGCTCTTGCCCGGCCCCGACAACCTCCTGGCTCCCTCATGAAATTCCCGCCTAGTTTAGGGTCTCCCCCGCCCTCTCTCAGCTTCTCTGTCTCCGGGATGCCCACTCCTGCCTCTTTCTAGCTCACTCATTAGAAGACACAGCTTTCACATCTGCCAGTGCCACTGGTGGCCACTGACGTTACCAGAGCCGAATCTCATCGCATAAATGCCTGCATAATCAGACAGCTCATGGTTTCTCAGTCATTTGGACCAAATTCTGCTGGACATCAACAGCACACCAGTTCTCCCAGATACCATCTTCACTGGGAATTCAAATGCCAAGACGCACCTGCCTTGGCAATAGGTAGACCAGGCACTTCACTTAACTCCATCATACTCCTGCATCTGCAGCTGCCAGGGCAGAAGGGATGGGCCACTGAGACGACATACAACCAGCACCTTCAGACTGAGGAGGCCACTGCAACCTCATGACAATTCTCTCTCCTTCCAGAACTGAGGGGCCATGCCCAGAAGACAGTACAGTGGGGACTGTGCATGCAAAAACCAAAGTTATGGGTATCCACTGCTGGCCAAGGTTGATTTCTGGATGTCACTTCTTTGAGGAAGGGCACAAAATCATCATCCTAACCAATCTCTCACCTTTGAACAAACACCTGCATCTTTTGTGTCAAAAGTTGACCCTGAATTTTGCTCTTCTTCCACTGCTTATCGTGCAACTGCATCTCAGCACTGACTACCAAAATCTCACTTCAAAAAAATCCCGTGATTCCACCCTACCTTCTACTGATCATGATACTGATCTGATAGCACAAGTTAAGGACAACAAAGACACCCAAACTCAACAACCAAGCAAGGAAACACAGCATACCCTCAGACAGAACTGATACACAGAAGAGAATTTCCCAGCCTGTTGAAAAATACTGGAGTATTTCTGCCACTGTACCAGGGAGCACAGCTGTGGGTGACCTTGCCTTGGAGGCAGCTTTGTTAGATGCTGCCCTCATCAATGCAGTACCTGCCCTGTCACTGCACTGTAGATCTCCACTGTGCTAAGAGCTGTTCTACAAGAGTATAAACAGCTTGAGAATGAGTGTTTATTTTGGTCTTTGAAACACTTTTATACTTAAATTTATGTAAGTTATCAATGCTCTAAAAATAGGGGAAAACAGGAGCTATTTTTTAAAAAAGCCTAGGAGGATCCTCCACATCAAAACAGTTTATGCATTTCCAGGATTAGATACCAGGTGACATTATAGAATAAAATTGTTATTTTAAGAGTGTCTGATCTTTTATTTATGTGAAGAGGAGGCCTTTGCAGAAAAAAATAGAAATGAGCTAAGATGAATTTTGTGAGTCACAAACAGTGAAGGAGCTGCTCTTCAGGCGTACACTGGAACAAAATAAATCAAACACAACCACAGTAATCTGTCACCAGACTATTTTAAAAGGGCAATGAAAGGATAATTTTTATACATAAATTATTATACTCAAAATTATTATACTCAAAAATACATCAGACTGTACCATATGTGTAAAAGTTACAGAACTTAAATAAAAATAAAAGCTAAATTATCTTATAAATTCCTACCAGCCAAGATTATTCTTTTTCAAAATCTAAATCTACCAGCAGTTAAATACCACCCAGCAAAATAAGGACACATACATATTAAAACCTGAAAGGAGCTACACATTACCCTTTTAGATGTTATTTGGAATAGGCAAAATTCCTAATTAGAAGCATAGAGGTTTTAAGTACTAACTAAATATACTAATAAGCTAAGAGGAAAAGGTGTGGGGCACAGAGAAATAAAAAAAATATTAAAGTTATATTATAGGTTTATTAGTATAAATTATTAACTGTATTTCAAAGAAGCAATAGAATAACTTTAAAAAAGGAGAATATGGGAAAAAATAAATATTCTATTCAAGAAAGAAATCTCACAGACAAGATAATTTCAGAAGATGAAATCTGTGTTTTAGTAAGTACTGATGAGCAATGTTTCTCAGAACTGCTATCAGGAAATATAAAGACTAATTTTTAATACTAATTTGCAACTTCACAGCTGTAACATACCCTATCCCAAGGTGATTACAGAAAAAAATCCACAGTAAAGAAACCCACAGCAGTAAAGAAGCACATTCAAATCATAGTGTTTTTAAATCAGCAAAGATGACAGTAAACTATCAAAAATCGATATTGCTTTTATATCTATCAAGTAGTATAACACATGAACAACACTGCAAAGAGAATGCAAGAGGCTCTTTTCAATGTTCACCTCAACAATATTCTATCTTATGAGTAACACATCTCATTACAATATCTTTCAAAACTATATTGATTCATAATATTGATTCAGCAACACTCATTATATTATAAGCTGCAAACCTACCTTCTTTGTTCTTCTCCATGTTCACCCGAAGGGACGGTCAAACATTCATCCATGTGACCATGCAATAGCCTCAGAACATCCCCTCCTATCAGATACCCTTGAATAAAGAGAGAAAATCAAGTCCATTTATCTGAACACAGTGACATATAAAACTGTAGGTCAATCTGTAATAAATATTATCAGTTTTATTTCATTTTCTTCTGACTATATTAAAACATAAAATAACAACAGAAGAAGGGGAAGATATGTTGTATCCTGAAGCGAGCTGAGCGATGCCAAGTGAAAATAAGCTCCAAGCAAGAAAGGATGGATCAAGAGAAAGCAAGCCACAGATGAAGCTCTAATTGTACTAATTTCATTAATTCCAAAGAGTTAGAAAAAGACTGATAGAACAATGAAGCATATACTTCCCTCCCAGACAACAATGGGAAAAGTGTGAAAGTTCTCTACTACTTACTTTTGGGTTTGATTTAAAAAAATCATTTCAGTTTATACATTAACGACTGACTGAGCTAACTTTAACATCCTTTATGGTGTCTAAGGTCTACTTGACTTAAGATTCCCAACCTATAATCACTATTTTCTTTGACTCCAAAGGGAAATGCCTACACTGCCTGTATCTCCACTGCACATGCAGGTTTCAAAGCCAAACACTTGGCTCTGCAGTGTGCAGGTACAGATATAAGTTTATAGACTAAGGCACAAGAATATACATAGCATCACCAATGTTTGAGGAGCTAGGACTTTGAAGCCAGAGGCCAAATGTAAGGCCATAATACTAATCAGTAAAGATATTAATAAAATAGATGATTTTTCATCAGTCTTTTTGCCTCAGAGGTGTGACATTAAAAATAAATATAATTCTAATTACTTTTTAAATCACAGAATCATTGAATGTTCCAGGCTGAAAGGAACCTCCAGAGGTCATCTAGTCCAACCTCTCTACACAAGCAGGGACATTTCTACCTAGGTCAGGTTGCTCAGAGCCCCATAAAGCCTGAAATGTTGTATTATAACCTAGTAATCTAAGAATATTTAGTAGAGTCTAATTGCAAATTAATGGTATTTTTTCAGGATGACAAGTTAACAATAAACACTCATTTCCTAAACTCATCTTCCTTTCTTGCTAGAACTCTTAGTATCAAGTCATGTATTTGAGGAGGTTGTATAAAGTAATTCTCTGGTTTAGTGTTATAACAAAAAAAAAAAAAAAGAATAAAGAAAAAACCCTCTGAAAAGTATTCTTGGAATAACATTTTGATTCTCTGTCTGTATTAATAAGCAAAGCCAAGCAGTAAAACAAATCTGTAGATGGAAATGCTGTTGAACACCTAGCAGTTACACTGTACACATTTCACAGGTTTATTCTGAAGCTATAGGAAATCTTACTGAAGATGTATTAGGAAATATTGCAGGATGTATCTTCAATTTGGCTCCAGTTTTACTGAGGCATATAGAATTAGGTCTTACACACTAAGTGTCAAATTCACTTTTCTATCTTGAAAAGACAACTTTGATTATGGCAACATCTGCTTGTTCTGCTAGAATAAGGCTTTTGCTCTAATTCTTTCTGACACCAGACAGCTGAACTTCTCTAGAGAAGATACTGCTTAGCAAAGATCATGTCTATACCTGAGAAAAACAAAAATGGAAAGGCATAGCCAAAAAAGACCAAAGAAATGCACAGACACTAAAATCACATTACATACTTTTTGCATGATTTTCTGTGGTAGGAATGCACAGCATGACAACAGACTTTAGCATTGTGGACTTCTGCTTCTCAGACATACAGGAAGATTTTTTCTTTCATCAAGGCCAGACTGGATGGCGGTCTGGGCAACCTGGTCTAGTGAGAGGTGTCCCTGCCCATGGCAGGGGGGGTGAAACTAGATGATCTCTGAGGTCCCTTCCAACCCCTCCCAACCATTTGATTCTATGATCAACAGAAAGATCAACAGAAAGATTTTCTCCACAGTGTTTAGGAAACTTAAGCAATGCACAAGCAATAAGGGACTACACTAGAAACCGTGTCAGACAATCTGAATGTGCAGAATTATTGTCATAGTGTAAAACCACGATAAATATTCAGAATGGGGACACTGGCAATGTTGACCTTGAAATCTGAATGAGCAAAGCTGCAAGAGCAGTACACAACTCCTCTGTTGCAAAATAGATCAGGTGTGAAATGTCAGCAGTTGCATAAAAAAAACCAACCTGTCTAATTCCTAAATACAATAAATAAATTTTGAAAGTTTTCTAGCATGTCTCATGCTGTCTCTTCCATCTTTTCTTCTTCCCACAAAACTATCCCCAGTATTAACTCCTAAGATTTCACATCCTGCTTCCACTCCTCTTGGCCAGTTTTTCACTGAGTCTCCGGCAGATGTAATCATGACTGCACACATCAGAATAGTCTCAGATAATATTTCAAACCAGAATGAAAAACTATTTTAAAAAGTTATGAATGTTTTCATACCTTTAGCAATGTAAGAACTGTTTCGTATTTAGAAACAATTGTGTAGAAAACTATCAGTGTTGCTTTTGATATAATTTTTCCTCTGTTTTCATTTCTTGGGCTGAATGTTTACATAAGAGCAACTCACTCCCACATTTGTCTGAATAATTTGATTCGTCAGATATGTCATCTACAATCAGGATTTTCAATAATTAAATTTGAGTCAATCTTACCTTGGGCAACTTCACTTCCTGAACTGATTGGTGCTACACTCCAGAGAGTCTGCTGGAAGGCTGCGTCAACGTGTAAGCTACCATTACCATAAGAGAGATGCTAAAACCAGGAAAGAGAGATGCTTTTATTTGGGGTTAATTAAAAATCTCATGATGGCATACAGTAACAGTATTAAACAGTCTTATTTATACTTATATGGTTCCTATTGACTGTATAAGTAAGCACTAAGTCAGACTCATCAAGGGACATTGGAAACAGTCACACACAACTGTTTGGTTGGAAGGGACCTTTCGGATCAAGTCCAGCCACTGGCCAGTGCTAGGTCACTACTAAATCATGTCTGTCAGCACTACCACTATGTGTCTTTTAAACACTGCCAGGGATCATGACTCCACCACCTGTTGGAGCAGATCCAGGGGAGGCAACAAAAAATTATCAGATAGCTGGAACCCCACAATGAGGCTATGAGGACAGGACGAGAGAGTTGGGTTTCTTTAGTCTGAAGAAGAGAAGGCTGCAGGGAAACCTTATTACAGACTTTCAGTATTTAAAGGGGGCCTGTAAGAATGATGGGGACAATCTTTTTAGCAGTGTCTGTTGCAACAAGACAAGGTGGAGTGGTTTTAAACTATGAGTGGGAAGATTCAGACTAGACAAGGAAACTATGTTTTACAGTGAGAGTGATGAAACACCATCACAGTCGTATTTGCCTCAAAGACAAACACAGTTATTTCTGCCATTTATCATAGAATCTAGCTTGGAATAGAGGTTCAAGATTATCAAGTCTAACCATGAACCCAGCTGTCCCAGGCCCACCACTAAACCCTGTCACTAAGCTCCAAATCTGCACGACTTTGAAACTTGTCCAGAGACAGCAATTCAGCACCCTCCCTAGGCAGCCTGTTCCAAGGGCTGATGACCCTTTCAATGCATTGAGTTCAGAAATCCTGGTGTCTATTGTAATCCTGGTATGGGTTTTCACCATTATAGACCGGTACTTCAGCTTTCTGTCTCACCTGAATAACATTTTTTTTGTACTACCAGAAAGCCAGACGTGTCTTCCCTACAAACAAATTAATAATCTTCTAAACCAACATTTAACCTGCCATAGGTTTTCAATCAAAAATAAATTAGTTCACGCATACATGTTAACACTATATTCTTCAGCAGCTTTGCAAGGATAAATTCTAAGACTCAAATTTCCCAGAGCACTATTGGTTTCCCAATAGAACTTATCCCAACTAAACTTCCCTCTGTACTGCTCTGCAGAAAAGTAAAACAATCACATCTCTGTTCCTAGGTCTTCCAGAAGAATTCAAGCGCATAGTAGAGCTTAGGAACCAGGTGGTAATTTCCACAAGAACGTAGCAGTGACTGCAGCAGAGCTGCATTCACAATTGCTCTAAGTAAAATACATCATTTAGATGTACTTTAAATTTCAGTCGTCTCCATCTAAGTTTTTGTTCCCCAAAACATCCATGTGTGTGATGAGAAAAACATAACTACAGGAAACACTTTTGCTTCAGGCTTCCTCTTGGCTAAGGTGTTTCAATATTGACACCTCATCCGTCAAACCAAAACCATCAATATTGACATCTCATCCATCAAACCAAAACGAGTGTAGTCCCTTTTTTTTATCACTAGGAAGAGAAAAACATTTTCAGCTAAAAATTAAACTTCAGCAAAAATCCAAGGCTTAAACTTCACTTGCTGTCTCTAGAACCAAAGGATAACCACTTGTCATCTTCCTACTTATCAAGTGTAATTTCTGATAATATTTATTACCCAAGTCAGTAAAAATGTATTCTATAACACTGAGAGTTATACTGACACTGTCAAAATAAATTAAAATACTCAAGTCAATTGGAATGGATATATTGGAAAGAACTAGAAGTAATAACTGCATCTGTATAACTTTATCAATTTTATGTGTTTATGACTAAAAGTGGGAATACATTTATATTCATTGAAACTTATGAATGCTCTACAAAGGTTTGAATAAATATGGGTAAACTTGCACTGCAGAATGAAAAACTATTATCCAAGTTTTCACCCAAAGCAGACAGATAGGTTTAAAAATGCTGGTTTCTCCGCATTTCTCTGAAGTGGTTTTATCAGTTGGTTGGCAAATCCACAAGAGTATTTTTCCACTGATAAAGAAAGACCATTGCCAGCAATACACTAAATACTTCCAGCCGCTCCATTCCACATAAGGACGAAACCCACAGATACACAGAAATGATCATTACAACTCAACCATCAAGTCGGCTATGACAAAACTGATAACATGGAGGCACTCTGCATTTACCCTGTTCATATTAGCTTGTCTTCTTAGCTATAAACACAAAAAGCCTGATGCACATCAGTTGCTGTGCAACCAAATCATTATCCTTTACTATGATTAGACACAAGAGCTTTCATTAAAAAATTATTAATTTTACTGAAGCAAGCATCAAAAGTTAGGAAATGTCAAACAGATCTTCTGGTGAACACATCCTATTTTAGTCTTCAGTGGCATGATCTTGTAAAAGTTTTTCCACAAGTGCTGCCTCAATGAACATGCAGGATAAAGGAGATCACCTCCCAAACAGACGCTTAGTGCTTTGTTTCCTCCTCAGTCTTCATTCTGCACCCTTTCATACTTTATTCAATAGTCAAACTTTGAAAGCAAAATTCATTTCCTCATAGACTTTGCTCTTGCTACCAACAATTACAGCACTTCATAAACCACACCAAATGTAGTAATGAATTAATTTACTCAGAGCTTCATAGGAGTAGCATTACAGTCAATTTTCCAAAGAGGAGTGTGGGTACCTCGATTACACCGAGAAGTGTTCATTGATCTAGGATGCCAAAGCTGAATGATGAGAACCCATTCACTTAAATATAGGAGGTGTGTGAGATCTAGATCATGCCAAATAGACAAAGCCATCAGATTTTTAGCTACTAAAAGAAAATAAACTTCTGTTAGCATGACCAAACTGCATTATTCCAGGATAATTTTTATTGCTAAGTTTAAGAAAGGAGATGCTTGTTACTTGGTCTCCCTTTATTTTTTTTAGAGGTAACCAAAAGTATGCTTGTGATATCAAGACTACTCTGATTTCTTGTTTGTTTTTTCAAGAAAATTATATTAAAATTAATTAAATTATATAAATTTTCTTATTCTGAATTTTTTTTCTTCCCTGTCTTCAAGCTCATGGACATCTGACCTTTTCTAGATGAACTATACAAAATAAAATTACCTTGGACTGATAATAAAAAACCCACAAACAAAAAAAAAAACACACCAGAAATAAATGCTGGTATTTCTAAAAAGTGGTTTTTTACATTACAAGTACTTGGAAGTAGGATTTTATAAGGCAGAGCAGCTTGACAGCCTTAATTACCACAAAGATCTACCAGCCTCCAGTAACATTTCAAATTCTATAGAGACTCAGTGGGAGCTGCATTATGATGAGTGTAACAGAGCACCTCAGATCTATCTTGGTTCCACTAATTTATGGTTGGTTTATGTAAAATCAAATTATTTTTAAGAAAAAAAACCTTTCTAATTAGTTTTTAACAAAAAATAAATGATGGAATGGTGAATTTATACACAAGAAATCTAACTTTGATAATAAGTTTCATACTCTTCAGGGAAAAAAGGATGGGGAGAATAATTTTTAACATATTTTATTTTAAATAATTATTTTCTTTTATTAAGAATTTTTACAAAAAATTAAAATCATACACTGCTGTGTTCCCTGCACCAACAAATGCTACAGATGTCTAGAAACTGTCCTAAGTACCTGATAAGAAATACAATAATTAAGATAAAGAATAAGAGCATGTATTTGATGCAATAGGATGCAGAGGGAATGACTTGCCAAACTCAGGAATCTGTCCTCCTGTCCAGGACAAATGGCAGACATCAGCTTCACTTTTCAAATAATTTTATCTAATTTCAAGTTTATTATTTTTCAGAGGGCAATCTGTCACCAGTTTCAAGGAACAACACTTTAAAAAAAGTTTCAAATATATTTAATTTGAGTACCTAGTATGTATTTTGAAGTATATTCTTTTATATGTTTTTAATTTTGAAAGAAATAAAACACAAGGCTTGTTCCCAGATTTTGCATAATGCAGCTGCAGACCAGCATTACAGTCAGAACACTAACTACATGTAAATCACAGTTCAGAAGTTGTTGCATTATACTGAAGTCCGTTCACTATAGTTTCAAATTGGGAAGTTTTTAGTCTTTCCCAACTTAGAGCAACACTGACCTCACTGACACGGATTTTCATTATAATTTACATCCTTTTTTAATTTGAATTTCATATCTAAGGAATTTTTCTTGAGTTACTATGTTTTAAAAAACTCAAGAGTCTTCAAAAATTTTAAATAAATGACAATTGATTGCATTTCTAAATGACTCAAAATTGTTCAAGCCATCCTTAGTATTTAATTAACAACAGCCATAGGCAAAGCTCAGTGCAGATGTACATAGAATCCTATACAAGAACGGGAAACATGCTGGAAGTATTACATCTGCTCGTCAGGCTGTACTGCCTCAAGATAAGAGACAGAGCAACTCTGACTTGTACTTAAATGGTGGCAATATTTATAGCAAATCTTTTTGCTCTGTGCTACCAGGGCTCAGTAGAGCCAAGTTGCCTCTCCGAAGGAGCTGGCAATAGCTCAGTGCATGCATTACATAATGCCACACGCACTTATGTAAGTGCTTTTCCCCTCAGAATAAAAAGCATCTAAAATCCCATTGCATCTGTAGGGATAATGGGAATTAGAACAACTGAATGGCTTTGCCCAGGGACACTGCTGTGAGTCAACAGCCAAAATCCACATCTCCAGACCTTTAGTTCACTATGATTCTAATACTAATCTTCCCATCAGTTTAGCACTTGTTCTACAATCAAAAGATGACTCTTCAGAGAAAAAAATAAAGTAAAATAATAAAATAATAAGAACTGTCCAAATACCTTTCCTGATGGGAACTGGGGACAGGGCCAAACTACACATTAATTTAGCATCATAAGGTCACAAAGTCAATGGGAAACAAAACATTCAGTAATTAATCTATATTCAGATGACTGGAATACTAACTCATAACTGACAGTGTTCCTTCTGAAAACTGGAATGACACTGAGTTTCCTCTAGCCCTCAGGCACCTCTCCTGTTCTCAAGGACCTTTCAAAGATGACAGAGTGGCTTAGCAATATGATTTGCCATCTCCTTCAGCACTCCTGGCTGCATCCCACAGGAGCACAGGATGCTGTGAGTGTCCAGCTTGCCTAGACAATCTCTGACTCAATCCTACTTGATCAAGAGAAAATTCCTTTCTCCAGACTTTCTGTTCTACGATCTCAGGCCAGATGAAGCAGAGGAGGCATCAAGTAACTTCATTATCTCTGTATCCTCTGTGGTTAGGGTGGCCAACTCAAAAATAACTCATTATATGAGTTAATGAGCTTCTAATTAGAAAGTTACAATGACATTCTTATAATTTCTTCATTATCATACGTGTTTCCAAAGGAAAGAAAATCTTTTCAATGTTATCAAAAAGGAAAAATGAAATCATTTACTAAACTCTTCCCTTTTTCTAAATACTGTCATAAAATTCAGAAGTAATGTTTTCTAGCATAAAATGTGAATAAAGTTTAATGTTATATGCAGATCCCCTTGACAAAGACAAAACTACTTGCTCTTTAAAGAGACCTTTTGTGAGTTGTAGCTTAGTTGTAGCAGTATTTGCTCAAACACTGGGGTTGATTTTACAGAAGCTTCCAGAAAGCTGCTTTTCTTCTTATTTTCATCTTTTTTTTTTGTTCCAGATAGAATAGTTTCAGTGTTTGAAACACCAAGAATACATTAAATTAATACGGAAGTGTCAAAGTGTTACATTACAGAAGAAATTGGGAGAAGAAAATGATATAAACCAGTGATAAAAAGCAGTGACCACAGTAAATTTTAAACTATTCCTACATTTAATTACACCATGTTGGTAGCAGTATGCATTACACTGTACATAATCCTAAGAGAATATGGACCTTTTAAAGCCTACAAAAGATCATGCACCTGAGTGAAACATAAAAATTGTGGTATGAAATTTGAATTTATGTATCATAATGCTGTGATCCTCTGAACATTTAAAGGGACTATAAACCCCTCTATCTTAGGATTTGGACAGATTTTTATGTGGGGTTTTTTCTTCATTAGAAAATTTCTCAACATTATTCCATTATTGAAATGAACAGAAATTAGATTAGTCACATACTCATTAATGACTTGGATGAGGGATTAGGGTGTACTGTCAGCAAGTTTGCTGATAACACAAAGCTGGGAGGTGTTGCCAACACCCCAGCAGACTGTGCTGCCATTCAGTGAGACCTGGACAGGCTAGAGAGGTGGGCAGAGAGAAATGGAATGAGGTACAACAAGGGTCACTGTAAAGTCTGGCATCTGGGCAAGAACAACCCCAGGGACCAGTATAGGTTGGGGACTGACCCGTTGGAGAGCAGTGTAGGAGAAAGGGACCTGAGGGTCCTAGTGGACAGCAAGATGACTGTGAGCCAGCAATGTGCTCTTGTGGCCAAAAGGGTCAACAGCATTCGGGGGGGGATCAGAAGCAGGGCGGTTAGCAGATTGAGGGAGGTTCTTCTCCCCCTCTACTCTGCATTGGTGAGACCGCATCTGGAGTATTGTGTCCAGTTCTGGGCCCCTCAGTTCCAGAAGGGAAGGTGTCCAGCGTAGAGCAACGAAGATAGTGAAGGAAGTAGAACACCTCCCTTAATGAGGAAAGGCTGAGGGAGCTGGGTCTCTTTAGCTTGGAGAAGAGGAGGCTGAGGAGTGACCTCATTCATGTCTATAAATATGTGAGGGGTGGGTGTCAGGAGGATGGAGCCAGGCTCTTCTCAAGATCATCTAGTGATAGGACAAGGGGCAGTGGTTGCACGCTGGAACAGAGGAGGTTCCATATAAATATCAGAAGGAACTTCTTCCCAGTGAGGGTAACGGAGCATTGGAACAGACTGCCCAGTGGGATTGTGGCTACTCCTCTGGAGAAGTTCCAGACCTGCCTGGATGTGTTCCAACTTGGTCTACGTGATCCTGCTGTGGCAGGGGGATTGTACTGGATGATCTTTTGAGGCCCCCCCTAATGATTCTATGATCAATGTGAAACTTTCTAGCCTTTCAGTGTCTTGGTTTACAAAAGGGTATTGAACACCAGTTTAAACACCTTTAGCTATAATTTTTTGGTAGTGGAAATGCAAACCAAACTTTAGTACAACAATTGTATTAGCTGGTATTTTTTCTATAGAAGAAGCACTGCACAGATATTATTATGGAGCTTACCAAGTATCTTTCTGAAGATACACTGACTAAAATAAGATCGTCTCCAACACGCACTTTTTCTCCTTCTGATCGTTGCTTGGAAGCAGGATGGATGGTCCACCAGCACGCTTCACCTATATCATTAATTAGCAATGGCAGAGAAAGGCATTATAAAGAATATTCCCAACATTATTGTCATTACTTTCTCATTTATCTCAGACCTAAGTTCTGAAACAGTTTTCAACTGGGTAAACCTATTGTCCAGATTTTTTTCTATAATTAATATTATTTCTGCATCACCTTATCAGAAACGCTGCTGAAAATAAGAATACATATATGCAGAAGACAGCAAGACTTCTGGAACAGTGATCCCAGTATTGAGCAAGGAGATGGCAATCTGTCCTCTCTAAGCAACATGGTCCAGGCTAATTTTGCTAAAGAGCTTCTCTTTCAAATTTATTCCAAGTTATGGGAAAGATTGAAGAATATTCCACCAAGAAATAGGACAAAGTGGAAGAACCCATCACTATGGGCAATAAAAAATAAACATCTACAATGTCATGTAAAATAATATTTGAAAGATCTCAAAAATTCAAATTTAGTAATATTCTTCCACTTTACTGACTGTTAGTGTCTCTAATTCCTAGTACATTTAAGTATTAAAGTCACAAATTCTATTCCCATCAGAAACATTGCCTTCAAATGAAAATGTGCTTCTAAAATGAAAAATCTAGACTTTTCAATAAAAAACCTCCTTGATCTTAGAACTGTTCAGTTGTTGCTGTTATTATTCCTAGGTAAAGCAAGGCCTAAAATCAACACATTATTTATAATTAAGCAATTACACCAAATTGATGGCATTGTACGAAGCTATATGAATCTTAAAAATAAATCCAGGACACCAGCAGTTCTAAAAATTAAAAAAAAAAATAGCAAAGCTTTTTAAATGTTCAGAAGAAGCCTTACAGGAATAAAAACAAATGACTGTTCCTTTACTTACATTCAATATTATGAGCTTATATTTAAATATCAGTAGATAACTCTATATCTCAGAGAAAAATTTTACATAACCTGTTACAAATTGTAAAGCTTAGAGATAGTGAATGCATAAATATACCAAAATATTGTTTTGTTTCTTTAAAAATTCTTAATTTTTACATCATTTATATGTATTTATAAGTCACTATTCTGATTGTTAGCCTGAAAGCACTCTGTTATATAGTCTTTTAAACTAGTGTTTACCTGTTGTGTCCTCTTGCAATCCTACATCAAATGCCAGCTTATCCATTGAAGATCGAGATGTAGACAGGCAGCATAGATACTATCAATAGGAAAAAAAACCAAACAACCATGAATTACTAGCTCTGCTTAGATGTGAAAAACCACTGAATTATAAAAAGCCATCAACCTACTAACACAGGACTGATGACTCCTAAATTACCCCCATTACTTACTATCAATAACATACATGACTGCAGACTTGCCAAAGATACATGTTCTAAAATAAGTTCTCAGTCTATCCAGGTTACCTTACCACTGAGACAGAATAGTAAGACTCAAAATAAAGAAGATGGTTGCATCGATTTTCAGATCCTCACTTGTAGAGAGTTTGGAAACAAAGAATAAGGCTTCTGTCCAAAATATGTGTGAGATGGAATTTCCTTTTCCACTCTCTCTCCAACACATGCTCAGGTTGCCAGCTGTGGATTCAGTCACAGCTTATGCAGTATAAAAAGAAATGAGAAACCACCAACTCGAAATAAATTGATGAACAGAGAACTCATCATTATGAAGCCAAACATGGGTTTACCACTTACCCAGATACGATCACCTTGGTTTCCTACATCCCAGCAGCTACACTGCACAAAGTTTTCCATTTTGCACAGGTAAAATGCTTCTTTGATTTAATAATTCTCCAGATACTAGTAAACAGCAGTAGTCAGCACTTTCAAACATAACTTTCATAAAAATAGTACATGGTTACTACTATCAGCTGGCATTACGTACCATGCCACTGTAGGAATGGCGCAGCAGGATTGCATGCCCATACAGCAATGTTCGATGACCACCACCTTGTGCAGACTGAAACATAAAGAGAAGTGATAAACTGGTATGTTGTAATACAATAGGCCCTTCAGAGAATGGTGGGAAAAAAACCCTCAAATTTTCATCTGTCTCAGGACAATCTGTGACAGAGAAGCCAATTTCCTGATAAAACGCTAAAGCAGATACCTTCATGAACATGCCCTCTAGTATTGCCTGCTTCTTTATAGTCCTTGGGACTGATTTGAGGCAGAATTTGGACAGACAAGTCTAAAATCTACTGATTTTTTCTATGAGAAGCACTTTGGACCACCATGTATTTGGCATGAAATACATTCTAGAAGCTTGAATCCTTCTTCTTTGGGCTGAAAGTAGGCAGCCTTTAGAGAAAAGCAGCTCTGATGCACATCATGCTACCCTCTACATCCATATGTATTGTTAAATGCCTTAATATTCCCCCATTTCCCCTTCAAATTATATGTCAAATCTACTTTTCTTTACAGAAGCAATGCAAAGGGAATTTCCAGAGTACTGTTCCTGTACCAGAACTTATTAATCATGTATCAACAACACTGAAGACTATCAGCCTCCAGTCTTCTTGCTCCACAGTGTTTAAATACTATCAGACAGAATTCTTTGTCTGGTAGCTAAGATAATAGTTCAAGGACATCCAACATAAGTCAAAATTCCATGAGGGTTCTGAAATTCAGAAATAATGCCCCAGTAAATGTTCCTCTTGAGAAATGCAGAATAAAACTGGAGCAGAGGAAAATTAAAAAACTATAATTCACTTTTATCCTAAGAAAATGCAGTCTTTTTTTATGCAATATTTTCATTACAACTTCTATTTAATTACAATCAGTTTAACAACTCACGAAATACTTAAATGGATTCTTTTAATGCATGAGCAACATTGCAACCTCTGCTGAAGACTGATGAGCTTCTTAGACTGAGACGCAGCTAACTGACGTTAGTCAGGAACAGAGACTGCCAAGAGCATAATCCCATATTCCTGGCTGAGTATCTCATGTAACATTACATACATAACACTATTCAAACAATATAAACACAGATTTTTGAGTTTATTAATGTGAAAACTCTATATAATCATCATTATTTTTCAATCAGGGCTCCTAATTTAATTCCAAATATACAGCACTTACTTCCTTTAATCACAATAGACTTCTGCTTGACTGGAGCATCAGATTCATTACAGAATAAATTGGAAACAATCATACCACGTTATCTCTCTGGCAGCTTCATTTCAATGCTGAAGAGTGTTTAACTGAGTGGCCATGGTGGCATCCACAATTATTACCCCTCCTCATTTAGTGCTTGTCCTTTATTTTCGTATACCAATTCGCAAAATATTTGTTGAGCTCTCCATGACTTTGTCAATTTAAAAAAAATAAAGTAAGAGGAATAGGGGATTAAAAAATTAATTTTATCAGTTTTAAGAAACTGCCAGAAATTTCTGGCTTTTATCTTTATTGAGGAGTGAGCATCTTGATGGACATGTTCAGAGCAGTCAAAATTCAGGGAAGCATATTCAATAATCTCTCTGGAAGACTGAATGATAGGAATTTTTATTAAGAAAGAATAAAAGTAATGGTCATTGTCACAGACACTGTCTTGACAGTAAAGCAAGAAGGTTTAGCTTTGAATGACCATTACCACCACCACAACGAAAGAATGAGACATTTGATAATGTCAGGCTCATTGTGCCACAGATAAATGAGGAATGTCTGCCACTCATCACACTGGGGAAGAGGGGGAAATGTGCTGTGAACATACTGCTTTATCAACATTTCAGATTTGCATAGAAGATACTCAACAGCAGGAACAGGCCCCAAACAACAAATTCAATACTATGAACAAAAGGTTGAAAATTTATTGATCTACATGACTTTTAAACATGTCCACGGATGGTGATTCAACCTTCTCCCAACCCTCTCCCTGGGCAGCCTGTTCCAAGGTCTGATGAGCCTTTCCAGGAAGAAGCTTTTCCTAATGTCAAACCTAAACTTTCTCCTGTGCAACTTTTGGCCATTTGCTCTCCTATCACTTGTTACTGTGAGAAGAGACCAACCCCCATCCCTCCACAAGCATCTTTCAGGTAGTTGTAGACAGTGCCAACAGAACTCAGGAACACACAATATTGATCTGAATGGGTTTTTCAAAAAATACTACACAACTACTTTCATGGTATCTGTTCAGTAAAAGAAGTAACATGCTCCCTGCTTTTGCTTCAGGCTTTCTAAGGCAAGTACTGCACGATACGGCTAAAAGCTTCAGATTATTTTTATTGGCTATTTCCTGTGCACACTGGAGTAAAACCATGTCCTTTAAAGCACTCACACCTCATTAAATGCAACAAGCCTCTAAAACAAGAGGGTTAACTTAACACTTGAATCAACACTTTCTGCATTTATTGTTGTTACAGACTTAAAATGCTAACATCAACAACATATAATAAGAGAATAATTATAATTAAGACCAAATTGATACTTAAAATAAAAATATTGCTGACTCTCAAAGTGATACATTTGGATGAGGAGAAAAGCTAATTGTCTCTAATAATGGCAAATTTACACTTAAAATAGATGCTGGAGACAACAGCCTGTCAAACAGGTAACACCTACACTTCCATAAAAACACTTGCTGTTATAAATGCACGAGCAGTATTTCCTTCATCATGATTGTGTTCAAAGTTTTATGAAGCCCATGGTTTATTTCTAACATTTATACTGTTACAAATCTACAGAATGAGGGAAAAGTAATCCTATCTCTAAATCTAGATGATTAGTTCAAATGTGTAACCAGAAATATGCAATTAAACATGGAATTTTACCTGCTTTGAACCCTTTTTAAAATAAAATCCTATCACCGCAAAAATAAACCAAGCAGGAAAGTGCACCTACCAGTGACAGAAGCATGGAAGAATTGCATAGAAATAAAGCACGTGTCCTGCCAGTGATGGAACCTTCTTGAAGTACCCTGAGACCCAGAATGCCAAACTGGCATGCGTTGGAAGGGACCTCAGGACGTCGTATAGTCCAACCCCCCCATGCTAGAACAGGATCCCCTAAAGCAGATTCCATTGGACTCTGTTCAGGTGGGTTTGCAATGTCTCCAGAGTAGAAGACTCCACAACCTTGCTGGGCAGCCTGTACTTGTGTTGGGGCTGCCAAATTCACCATTTGGGTGCAGTCATTACATTCTGAAATTGTCCTATTATCCATCAGAAAGAGAAATTAAATAGGAAACATGGATCACAAGCACTGGCTCGGAAAAAAACAACTGATACGCATTCTGAGCAATAGGACAGACAAGCCTGCACTATATTGTTCCCAGTCAAAAACTAGGCAAAGCTCTTGGCAATGCCTTTTCCAAGAAGCTGATTAAAATTTTGAAACCAGCAGATTAACATAGTTGTTTAAACTGAGCTGGGTCTTCAGAAAACTGTGAGTGCACAAGGAACAAGTGTTTTGTTTATACACAATTAATTAGGGCTTCCTGCATTTAAGCAAATTACAGGCTTTCGTTTAGTAATGAAGTTCAAGGAACTGGAAAAAGACTATAAGGAACTGGGAGAAATAAGAGTGGTGTATATTGTACAGTCTGAAATCATCTTACTATGGCTCTACATTCTAATATTTACATGATACTACAATCATTTCTGTAGAGGACATTCAAATTCATGTTTCCATAGGAATGTAAAACTTGCTCTTCTATAGATTACATTATTAATATGCAATTTTTTTAATCTGTTTTTGAAAAATGCTGGCAGAGGCCTGTATTTACCTAAAGCTAGCAGTAATGTTGCGATCCTAAAAGTTGACTAAAATTGGAGACCAACACAGGTTAAGCATTCAGTAGACCTCTTACTGCACACAATTATATCATGGCTTTTTTCACGCTGAACACAACTTCAGATGACTATAGAGGGCTTCATTCTAACGTTAGGTAACAGGCAGCTGGCAAACACTGGAAGGCCCAGTGTCTTAATACCAGCATGATCAGCAACTGCTTATGAAAAGCTATAATAATGTCTTGATGAAAAACTACAAAGATTAAACTAGCTTCACAAAACTAAACAGCCATTGGCGATAAAGACACTTTTGACCAGTAATTCAGCCCACCTAAAACTTCAGCAAATCTTTGCTGCTAGCTTTGCTTCTGCTTGTGCTTAGATAAGGAGATTAGGTTATCCATGACTCTAAGTCAAGCATTTCAGTTATGTGGGGCGAGTGCTAACCAGGGTCACAGACCCGCAGAATGTCTTAGGTTGGAAGAAACCTCAGAGATCACCTAGTTTCAACCTTTCTGCCACAGGCAGTAATAATACCTCTCACTTGACCATGTTGCCTAACAGCCCCAGGATGTAAAAATTATCTCTGTTGTATTTCCACTTATTTTAGAAATTTGGTAAGAATTCATCATACTACATCCTTACTCACTAGTTCCAGGCTATGTCTCTTCTGCAATTGTAAAATCATACAACTGTTTATCATGGAAGGGACATCAAGGATCATTTAGTTCCAACCTCATCTCTCATCAGACCAGGCTTTCCAGAGCTCCATCCAACCTGGCCTTGAATACTTCCAGAGATGGAGCAGTCACAACTTCCCTAGACAATCCAGTGCCTCACTGCCCTCATAGTGAGGATTTTTGTCCTAAGATCTAATCGAAATCTCCCCTCTTTAGCTTGAAACATTCCCCCTTGTCCAATTACGAGAATCCTTCACAAAAAGTCCCACTCCAGCTTTCCTGTACTTCAGAAAATCCCATGCAATGGTGAAAACAAAACTTGTAGAAATAAGCTGAGTCACTGCAGAACTTGTGACATTACTCTGAAACGGAGCTAGAAGACTCATGGGACAAAATTAATCAGGCAAAACTAAGTAATTCACATCACAACAGGAATTACATCTCCAGCAGCACTGAAGGACTTGAAAATGCTGCCAGCAAGAAACCAGCTACAGTGTGTTTTATGATGTTCTTCTTGCTCATAGAAATGTGTTTGATTCTTTTTAAGTCTTGACACAAATGAAGACAGAATTTCCTTTCAAAGTAACAGCACCTAGACCAAGAAGAAACCTCAAAATCTACCAGAAAACACTCACAAGGCCCTTCTGCAATTACAGTGCTCTTGTACTGCCATTTCCAGTGGCTGGCACCAAACTCACAGAGTTTAGCTGCTTGCAATTTAAAGGTGCAAACAGAATCATTTCACTGACATGTAATACTTGTAATACTGACATGTGGTTGTATTTTTTCACCTCGCTTGTCTCAAATAACAGCACCACCAGAGAGCAGTTCAAACCAGTCTAAAACATCTTCATTTGTCTCACTGTAGCCTATGTAACAGTTTATAATGGAATAAACAGCAAAAAGTTGAATGTATCTAGACATTATAAAAGCTATATATAATCTAATCTTTACTCCTTCCATTTACATCACTATGTAGTTCATTGACTTATCATGGAATTCACTACAAAAGAGTAAGTGCTGCATTAATCAGGCTATGGAGTTTAGTAAGATGTTAGATTACTCTTGTAGCACCAGCATTGGATAATGATGGCCACTGTGGTAGAAATGAAAGAAGAATAAAAACTTCTTCCATTGATGTGATCAGCAGTTATCTCCTACATAGTGTGATTCCAAGTCAAAGAACAGAAAAAGGTCTAGCTGAACAGATTTCTTAAGGACATCTTGCTTTAAAAGCTACATTACAATCACACAAAAATCTAAACCTGTGTAAGTGAAATGACCAAGGAAAGTCATGAGCATGTCTTGTTCAGTTAAGAACACAGAGATATTTTACTATCTGTATTAAAAAGGTTGGAATAATTGCTAATAATAAACATTTGTACCAGCACTGTGTGCTAAATGATTAAAATTTGGAGACTACTGACCCATCAGAAGGCAGAATAAACAGCCACATAATTACAAACACTTCAACTATACATTATGATTAAGAGTTCTAACACCGCATTCACATTAATGCTTTCCCAGCGAGGGAAAAGTTTGCATCAATGAAAAGGAGATACAGCAGTAAAAATAAATAAAACATACCAAAATATTGATCATCTGTTTCCAGACTTTTATGTGAAGCATTTACATTTATGGCTGTTGCAATACTTGCATTACAAATTCTTATTTTCAAGCACTTTCAGCAGTTTGGAAAAACACTGACCAAGAGGATAAATTTTCTCAGTTTCTCCCTTAGTCTAATGAAGAATTCTCTTTCTCCATACTCCTCCTTCTCTGCAAAGAAGGAATTAATAGAAATCTTCCTGGTTATTTTAGAGCTATGTAAGTGGAGGAGGGGGGCATTTTTCACAGGTTAAAGATTGTTACTAAGCTTTTTCTGTTACTGTATGATACAAGGAATATGAGTCATCCTTGTCACTTGAGAAAGAAATTCACAGATAAAAAATAAGACAGACAACCAAGTGGGAAGAAAAGATGGATCAGCAGAGGAGTCATGCTAAGCAAATGCTGCTGACATCATTAAATCCAGCCCTTAAAATAGCACTGCTTATCTAGCTCAAAATTCCTCCCTTTTGGAGAGTGACAATGAAGGACGACCACACAGTGGAACAGCATACTCTTGGGGGATGAAAATCAGTAAGTGAATCAGTTTAGAAGATGAATTTGGAATAGACATCAATAATTATAGGAAAAAGTAGAATATAGATAACACATCTGGGCTCAAATCACAGCCAATTATTCAAACATTTATTATTCAAAGCATTTGCAGGTTCTCCAAGTGTCTTGTCATAGTCTTAAGAAATTTTTAAAAATTAAAAGCTCTGTGAAGAAGCAGAGTTCCTACACAAGGCAACAAAGGACCAGCAATCTCCAGCTCGAGGGCTGCCCTCTCACCCCACTGGGACACAGTAATCTCACAACAGCATACATAGAATCATGGAATGATTTATGTTGAAAAAGACCTTCAATTTTATTGAGTCCACCCATTGACCCACCTGTCCCAAGGCCACTTCTAAACCCTATCCCTAAGCTCCTGATCTACACGACTTAGAAACACATCCAGAGATGACAATTTAACACCCTCCCTGGGCAGCCTGTTCCAAGGTCTGATGACCCTTTTCCACAAACTTTTCCCTCATGTCTGACCTAAACTTCCCCTGGCACAACTTGAGGTCATTTCCTCTTCGCCTATCCATTTCTCCTTGTAAGAAGAGACCTACACTCTCCTCTCTGCAACTTCCTTTCAGGTAGTTGTAGACAGCAATAAGGACTCCCTTCAGCCTCCTTTTCCCCAGATTAACCAGTCAGCATCCTCAGCTGGTCCTCACAAGGCTTGTTCTCCAGACCCTTCTCCAATCTTTTTGCCATTCTCTGGACCTGGTCCTGCACTTCAACGTCTTTCTTGTATTGAACTGCCCAAAACTGAATGCAGTACTCATCACTGCCAAGTACATGGGGATAATCCCTTCCCTACAGCAGCTGTGAGACAAAAGGGAGAGTGTGCTGTACACACTTTCCAAAATGCCAAAATGTTTTACTTCAACTTTATCATTTTGCTACCAACTCATTGTCTCAGTATTTTTTATTTNGTATCATTTTGCTACCAACTCATTGTCTCAATATTTTTTATTTGCCAGGTAGGTTCCTTTCCTCGCTGAAAGGAATTAGAAAAAAGCCAGCCCACAGTCCTCTTATCCACAAACGTATCAGCCTTTTTTCCTGTACACTGTAAATAAATCACACAGAATCACAAAATATTTGGGGTTGTAAGGGACCTCGGAAGATCATCAAGTGCAAAAACCCTGCCAGAGCAGGACCAAAACTAAGGTGGTTTACTCACAAATGCATCTGAACAGGTGTTTACGATCTCCAGAGAAGGAGAATCAACCTCTCTGGGGAGCCTGTTCCAGTGCTCTGTAACATTTATAATAGAGAAGTCCTTCTTCATGTTGAGGTAGAACTTCTTGTGCTTAAGCTGCATCCTTGCCCCTCATCCTATCTCAGGGCACAAATGAAAGATTGTCCCTGCCTTCTTGACACTCAGCCCTCATCTTTGATAGACATTAATTAGACATCCTCTCAGTCTTCTCTCCAGACTTAAAAGCTGCAGATCTCTTAGCCTTTCCTCATAAGGCAGGTGTTCCAATCCATTAATCATCCTCACAGCCCTGCACTGGACTCTCTCAAGTAGATCTCTGTCCCTCTTGAATTGGGAAGCCCAGAACTGGACACAACACTCCAGGTGAGATCTCACTAAGGCAGAGCAAGAGGGGGAGAACCTCCTTCGATCTGCTGGACACACTCTTCTTAACGCACCCAAGGATACAGTTGGCCTTCTTGGCCACAAGGGTGCATTGCTGTCCCACGGGTAACTTGTTTCCCACCAGGACTCCGAGGTCCTCCTCCACAGAGCTGCTCTCTAGGAGATTGCCTCCAGTCCAAGCCAGAGTCACTGTGGTTCGTGAATCCAAACTTTCACTACGTTAATGAAAGAAAGTTTGATGTTGGTGTTAAAAATAAAGGAGAAAGAATGAGTTAAATTGTAGAAATTCGCAGAAAGTGAAATACCAAATGTTTAACTTGCTTACCTTCATCATAAATTTCTGTAGAGCCATGAGAAGGGAAGGGAGGGGGAAAAAGAGAAAATGTAAAATGAATATTTGCTTACAGGTGATTAAAACTGGGATTTGTTTTCCCAGAAGAAGAGAATGGGATACACAGAACTACAAACTGCTTCTAAAAGGAACATTTATCATAGCCATTAGCATAATTATAGTCCATGCTAGAAAGTAAAACAGCTGCTCAGAACAAGGCTTCATCATTTTTTTATGCAATCATTTTATTTTTATTATTATTTTAAATAATATATCACATTACATACTTACTGCTTAAAGATAAAATTAAAACACTGTACAAGTAAATCAGGAGCCATGCCTGACCATCTTGATACAGTTGGCCTTCAGATAATCTCGCTCTGCAGGTAATTCCTAACTAAGAACAAAGTGAGTTGTAAAAGCCCTGCATTCAAAGGAGAGCACTAGTGCAGTACTGTATCGTAGGTAAATGCACAACATCTAAATATTTCATGCACTGGTTACAAAAAAATGCAGTGCCACGTGGCTGATGTCAGATAACGAACATTTTCAGGGTCATTTTCATGAAAGTTTCTCCTGAATAGAAGGAGATTAATACGTTATGTCACATCCAGTGATTTGGTTTTCTTTGTGAGTGTTCTATGGACAATGCTTCCTCTTTTGACCTCATCAGTTCATGTTTTGGCATTGCAGGGTTTGAAGCTGAGGTCTGAAGTCTGGCAGCATATATCTAATTCCATGTGAAAAGGGAATCTAACAACAGACATTACAAGCAGGACTGGGTGCTTTCATTTCATATGTGCTTTTGAAATGTACGAATCTGGCTAAAAAAGTATACAGTATCTCACAATATTCAAAAGACTTCTATTCTTAAAAGTCTTCTAGGTCTAGCTGATAGTTAGACATTTGGAAACAAATTGACCCAAACTAAAGATCATGTGCCCTGTCCACTATCCCCATAAAGCAAGGATTTAAAATACAGTATGATCATTTTTGTTGTGTTATACATCCCACTTCTTAGCACCTCAATTATGTTTTTTTGCTTCCACTGGGTGGATCAGGAACCAACCACAAGTCTTTACTATTTGTCAACAGTGTGGGGTACCATAGATTCATTAATACAGAAACAACTTAATCAAACGGTTAATTGCAAAATAACCGTTCTGTGTTTGTCAATACTGACTTTCATTTGCCATCACACTGTCAGTTTGTCAAGAAGATTAGATCCATCAAAGACCTCAGTCTCTTCTAGCGCTCACTTGTCTATTAAGTTTTACTCTGAGAACTACGCAACCCCATTGCTTCTTGCATATTACATTTCATGACAGTCCTTCTGTGAAATCCTATGGGATTTTTCTTCCCTGTTTATTTTTATTGTAATCTCTTAACCAGCTTTCAATGCAACTGAATACTTTACCTCTTCCCCAGATTAGTAAAATGATAAAGCAGCTGGATTGTTTGGAAGACCAAATTTAACAATCCATTCTCTTTAGTTGACAAATTAGATGAGCTGTAACAAACGAGAGAGAAGCAACTGCCGTCTGCTTGGCTCTGTCCTTTCATGTTCTGTAGAGTTACTCTGGTTCCTGAGTTTTGAAGATTATTTACATGTCATTTTTAGAGACAGACAGTCTCCCTCAAGCTAAAAAAACCTGAAAGACACCACCAGTGTGTGTGAAAAAGCTGAACACATAAACCCACCTATTGTTTCAAAAACACCAGAGGAAGAAACACTTTGAAACTTAACTGCTGTAAAGATTCTTTCTCTTCATAGCAAACACTTAAAGCACATTATGTTTACAGTTATGAAGAAAATGACCTGTGGAACTTCAGGGCAAGTCCAAGAAGGTATATGCTGTGAACTGCAACAGCCTCAGCTGCAGCTACCAGCAGATGAACAAAGCAGACAGTTCCAGGTATTCCTGTCACACCATCCTGCAAGAACTTTCTATGAGATTTTAAGACTAAATCCCTTCTTAGCTAATGGAGATTCCTTATTTCGAATAGTATTAACTCTCAGCATAGAAAAAACCCCACAATACCACCACCACTAAAAACCTTCCTGAAGCAAAACAACAGAAACTGTGCACTTCCAAGTAGGCAACAGCTGTTACACAAAAAATTTTTCAACCTTCTCCAGAGGGAAGAGCTATCTGCTCTTTCACACACAGGCACCATAACATGACAGTGCACATGAGTTTCAAGACTAAGGTCAGCAATTCAGAATGTGTGTTTGAAAATTAAACAGACAGAAGAGATGTATAACTTAAATTTCTTAGTGTCATTTTAACATCCACTGCTCTTGAAAGCTGTCATTTGCCAAACACTTAAAAAAGCCAACATGAGTGTTCAGTGTATGTCGTAGGGCTTGGAACATGACTCTAAAACAATAAATAACCCAAATCACTGCAGGATTTTGAATTACATGAAGCATGTGACATCCTTCGTTCTATTCATCATCCTGTTATCTCTCTCTCTAATTAAAATAAATAAATAAAAACATAAATTTTTAAAACCTATTGAAGATTTATTAGTGGACACTAAGGAAGTTTTGTTAATGGAAATATTTACACCTGTTTGAGGTCATTATATTATTTGGCTTTTTGGATAGCTTTTGGGTAGTGTATTGCTTACTATTATTGCTCAAATACTTTCCAATTTAACATAACCTCAACAAAATTCTAGGTCTCTCTGGCTAATAAAGAGCTAAATAGTAACACTATTTTATTTGGAAGTTTAATAGCAAAGTTGCCAAGATTAGCTTTAAAATCCTTTTCCTTTAGATATTATCTCCTAATTATATCTTTCATACTATGCTTGTAGTACTGTATCAACTTACAGAGAAACATCAGGTATTTAACCTAATTAAGAAGTACTGAAATAAGTAAAATGCAAGTAGGACAGTTTGCTGTAAGTCACAGAAATTACTACTGAATACAAAGAACACAGCTTGATGGACTGAAGAAGAAATTCCAAAGGGAATCAATAAGAAATAGTACTATTCCATTAAAGTTTCAGTCAAATTTGCACACAGCTTTCTTCCAGGAAGAAAAAGTTTACATAGAAAACATCTGTTATTACTTTCTCTAGATGACACAAATTAGAGGTCATTCTTGATAGCTTTCAGTGCTACCTTTTCAGAATAATTCACCAAGTATGTAGGCAAATGTATAAAAAAAGCCTGGTTTACGAAGCCATAGATGCCCTAGAACATTCACACTCCTTACACTGAACTCTGTTACAGTACTAAGCAGTTCTGAACATCAAGACAGACATTCTCTTATCTTTATTAGAACAGAAATGCTTTAAAAATCAAACACTCAAAATAAAGGAAAGGAAAAGGTAACTCTTAATTCCATTAATTTGTCAAGATGTCATTAATCTGTTTGATTTGCCCCTGATGCAGATCTGCCAGCCCTCACAGCCACATCTGCTGAGAGACAAAAGGAAAAAGCCAAGGAATATTTAAAGGCCATTTAATTCTTACCCAGTTTCCACTACCAGTATATGTCTTACATTAGAATAAGGATTTGGAACAAAATCACCAGAATGATAGTCATTTGACAGGAGAAGCAAAACAGAACTGGAGTAAATGAAGCAAATCCTTCCAAAATTTTTGTTAGCACATGTTACAGCGTTGGAACAGCTCAGAAGTGGGTAACTTAAGTTCATCCTTTGAATGGCATGAAACTACTTCCAGCAACAAACAGTTACTAAGTTGCTCCTTAATTTCACATGAAGCTTGTCTACCTTAGGATCTGGGCTGGGGCTTCCAGATGTCCACAGATACTTGGACATAACTGAACATTCTGGCATTAATCTTGTCTTTTTCACACTGGAAAATGGCTTGTGAATAAACATATGCTTTCATTCTGCTGTGTGTATTCAGTCTGGGCATCTGCAGTCCATCCTAAGACTTCTAGTAACACAGTGGAAGTATAGAGGGGGTTAAAAACTGCTTTAAAGGCCAAACTGGGCTTGTCTGAGGTAGAACAATTTCATATTTGAAGCAAAGCCAGCACCCATTTCATCCCCATCAGACAGAAGGTTGTCTGGATTACAGAACTGGCCTATTAAGAAAAGTCTTCAGCTGATGTAACTCAGAGTGAAATATTTAGCTTTGCTGTCATGGGAACCATTTCTTTTTAAAACGATTTAAGGATATATTTCTGTAAAGCAGGTTTTTCCAAAACATAGGTTTTTGATGTTACTAAATTTTGAATTAAAGAAAAAAAGTACATTTGACTTGTATTTATGCAGGTAATACTATATTTTCTAGTAACATACTCTGACATGATTTGTCTTTGAAGTACTTAAAAAGTGTAACGAATAAACTTCTGGCTTACAATTTTTCATGAATCATGAAGTATGAGACCAGGTGCCCTTATACTCCTGAACTTCCTTTTTCCTGCTGTTTTTCTCTTGTATAGCAAAATTCTTCATCAGAATAAAGCCACCCTGCTGCTTGCAATTATGAAAGTGGCATAATGAGATGATAACCTGCCCATCATTTTGGCTTATAACCACTTCAGATCAATGCATGTAAGAATTTGCTGGTTATCACGAGTATCAGACTCACAGAGTACGGACAGTGCTGTCATAATAATACAGCTAGTTACATTTATACTTCAGTTATTGTGTAATAAATATTACAAACTTCTGCAGTATGTACTTACCTATAGAAGTCTCAATCAAACTATACATAGATTCACCACTTACTTTAAACATGTAATAATCACAGAGTAATAATGTATTGTAATGTCTGGCTGAGATAAAGTGAGACCAGTGCGGGTCACATTCAGCTCAAATTAACTACTTAAACATGGAGGAGCCCTACAGTGGTCCTAGCTTTCACACAAGCTTCCAACACTTTAGATGTGAACAAACAATTCTACACGCAACTTTTATGACCACTAACTCATACATATGCAGATGTTAGCAATTACATTGGAGAAAAACATACATAAATATGTTCCATATAGAGAAGTCATAACAAATATTCATGGCATACACAGACACATTAGGAAAAGCTTTAACACATTCTGCAGAGAACTCTGCTTTGACTTGATTTGCTAAGATCTATGAATGATGGATTTTATTCTGTAGCAGCTGTTCCCCATCATTAAACATTATATCTATATATATACTATTTGCAGCTAGATATGGCATCACACATATTTATCAGTGTTAATTATCTTACTGACATGCATTTTAGGACTACAGTGTCTATACTGGCAAAGACAGGGTGGGTTACAGAATGGAGTAAGAATGTTAGACAGCAAGGCTCAAAACTGACAGGCAATAATCATACATACATTTAGATTACACAACTCTATGATCAAATTAAAAGAGAAGAAAAAGTCACTGTGGCAACATGAAATTTGGTGTGACAATTCAGGAATGACCAGATCCTACACAACCATGTATTCGCCTCATTTTTATTTTTGAGCCATGCACGTTGAAGGGTCATGAACACAAAGGGTATTAAACAGACAGGTTAGACTTGGTGGCAACACAAAACATTTGAAATCAAGTGAATAAAAGACAGAATCACATACCCATTTTTCCACATCAACTAGCTGTAGAAAGAAAAAGCAAGAAATCAGTAAATCTCTTTCCTTAAATACAGTATATCAAGAACTATTTTGAAGTTAATATTTCACATTTTTGGAAATGTAGTTGTTATGAAAGAAAACACCTAAATAGAAGCTATTCTCCTGGCATTTTCTCTTTCATACCTCACTTTTTGTCTATATTTTATGGGAAGTCCTTCAAAATATGGAGGCCCAAAATGTCCACCTGAATAACAACAGATAACAGGCAGGAAACCAAGACTGATGCTGAATTAATTCCACATCATATTCAGTACTAACCAGGTGAAAATACAGAACACATCTTCCCACAAAACATCTCACAATTCTGTCTCACAAAAAGCTCACTCATAAGTGAACATTATTCACTTGAAAAGGTTTTGTGGCTGCTGTTCAACATTCACCAGTTTAATGAACGCCATAAGTGTGAAAGGTAAAAATTAGGGGGTACCTGTCAAACCCTGACTCTACAACCTGCAGCGTAAGAGGATATCTTGCATAAGAGCACTGAACAACACAACAAAATATCATTCATTTTACCTATGAAGAATGAGAAAATCACTCTGAAAGTTAAGGTTTTGTACTACTGCAGGATTTTGAAGGTTTCCTGCATCAAGGTTTCCAAGTAGATTTATTCAAAGGAAATTATCTAACTCTTAAAAATATACATCTCAGATAAAATGGATGGTTTAGGTTTTCAGTATTGTTCAGTCCTGTTAACATACATAAGTTAGAAAATACCACCTGACCTGTCAACTAATTATCATGGTAAACTTAAATGCATGCATTAAATTGACAATTCCTACCCCTCCTCCTGAGATTTGGACTACATTCAGCTATGTAACCGCAAGTTTGTTATTTGCCTCGATTTTCATTTTATAAAATTTACTGTTACTTTTATTATCCACATCTGCAGAACTCCCTCCTAAAAAGCACCTACTATTGTGAAATATATAAGGAATATATAAGGAAAGATGAGATATTGATAAGCTAGAAAAACAAGTAGTGACTTAAATCTAAATGCAAACAATACAATCATGATGTCTTTCAAAAAACTGAGTAAGAAACAGCCAAGTTAGATTCACTTACAAGTTTTTCATTTATTGCCTTGCTTTTCATACATGTTTTTGCTTTGTTACAAAAGAAATGAATTGACAATTCTGAATAGGATAAATTTTTATCTTGCCATGAGACCACCAGAATCACCAAAAAAGGGTGAAGGGTAAAAAGTCTCTATAATTTACCTAGTCATTACAGTCTACTCCTACTACAGTAGTTAATAATTTTGAACAAAGCTACTAACTTTGACTTAATTATTTCACCAAGAGCTCCTCCCTTTTTCAGCCAAGCTTCTATTTTAAATGCAGTTCATCCAAATTATAGGGCTGGTTTTCCAACATTTTTTTTCTGAGCACTGCAGATATCCAGCATTACATTACCCAGACATAAAAGCTAGGTAAAACAGCAAGACTGTAGTTACCCTCCTTTCTCTTGTCATAAGAAGTCAAGAACAGAGGAATAAAGAGCAATCTTTTCTCCATTGCAACATTATTTGCCAATGCACAAAGCTGGAAAGTAAGCTGCACAAAACAACCTGCACCATTGCCTCTCCCTGAAGAAAAGCAGAACACAAAAATACTATGCCTGCAATTCTTGATTTTTTTTCCAGCAATTGGATCAAAATGCAGTTGATCAAAGCCAAGTCCTATTCTTTTTTTGTGTCTTACTTGAAATGGCCTGCTAACAATCCCTTCTGTTAGTAACTCAATAAGGTGCCCTAAGGAGTAAATTACAGTATTTATTTTATTTGTATAGTTTTTGCACCTCTTTTCTTTCCTGTTGTCTTTACTGTTCTCCTGTTCGCAGTTAGCTAGCTCTAACATAGCTGAGAGTAGTCAGGACTTTCAGTAGAATAAGCCTCTAAACTACTTCACCTCAGAAAAAGTGCAGGCTTTCATTGTAGGACCTAACAACTCCATCTGTTTTCATACAACCATAGAATCATATCATTTTGAAAAGAACTTTAAAGTCCAAACAACAACACAGCTGTCCCAAGACCAACATTAAATCATGTCCCTAAGCTCCAGATCTACATGACTCTTAAACATGCCCTGGGATGACAATTCAACCCCATCCCTGGGCAGCCTATTTCATGACCCATCTCAATCTGCAAATGACTTACACAAAGAAAATTACTACTGCAATATTTTTGTACTTCAGTGAGCAAGGCCTGACAACTGTAGACAATCTGTAGACTGCTAAAAACATTTGAACTACAGGAAAAAAACCAAACTGTAGTTAAGACTTTTTGCTCAAAAATTTGATTAAAAAATAATTCTTGCCTTACTGCATACATGACTTCTCCAAAAATACAACCTTCCGGTCACAGTGAGAAAACTAATAGAGCTCTGGTTTGTTAAGATACCTCTAGTTGGTTTCTGGCTCTCCCTACATGTGGGGATCCCACTAGGAAGCACGAAAACATTTTCAGCCCACCATATTCACCAATGTTTGCTTTCAGATAAGTTCCAATTAGGCTACAGTTGTATAAATCTGAGAGCTTAAGCTGTCAAGAGTGCATTTACCTGCAAACCTTTTTTTTGGTTTTTGATAACATGGCTTCTTCATTAATACACAGAACACTCTAAAAGAAACAGGGACTGTTACCTTTTCTCATTTTCATGAGGGATGAAATTACTTTCCCCCTCTTCCCATGCTGAGAAAATGATAAAGCTGCCAGTTCTCTGTGTTATCTTGCTGCTGACTAATACAAAGTCATTAATGAATTCAGAGTTCCACAGTTGGAGATAGATTAATTATTAAATCCACCAGTGACCGCTGCAGTCCCAAAAAGCCTTCATCCCTTTCCAAAAGCACGAGAAAGCCCTTTAAGCTCTATGAGGAAACATGCTTTTCCCATCTCTTAAACAAACAAGGAGAATTATACATGCAAGGCACTTGCATGTGATGATTCCCAATACAAGGAAGACATGGAACTGTTGGATTGAGTCCAGATGAGGCCTCAAGAATGATAAGAGGGCTGGAGCACCTCTCCTGTGAAGAGAAGCTGAGGGAGTGGGGGCTGTTTAGCCTGGAGAAGAGAGGACCTTATAGCAGCCTTCCAGTACTTGAAGGGGGCTACAGGAAAGATGGAGAGGGGCGTTCTACGAAGGACTCTAATTAAAGTACAGGGGGAAATGGTTTCAAACTGAAAGGGAGGAGATTTATACTACATTTTAGGAAGATATTCCTCCCTGTGAGGGCAGTGAGGCACTGTAATATGTTGCCCAGGGAGGTTGTGGCTGCTCCATGCCTGGAAGTGTTCAAGGCCAGCTTGGATTGGGATCTGGACAACCTGGTCTTGGGAGACATGTCTCTGCCCATGGCAGAGGGCCTGGAAGTAGATTATGTCTGAGGTTTCTTCCAACCTAAGCCATTCCACAATTCTATGAACCCTTCACAGAAAGCCCTTTGGATCAGAGAAGGGGCTGCATTTTGCTCCCTTCAGTAAAGGCTACTCTACACATAAAATTACACAGCAGTTTGCTGGTAAGTGGCATGGAAAATAAATTTTATTAAAACAAGGCATCAGGAGAAGTGATTACTCAGCCATGACTGGATGATTAGATGGGAGTTAATGAGCTCATGATGCAATTTAGCTGCAACTCTGCCCTAACTGATGTGTATCCACAGATGGCATTTTCCTGAAAAATGAAGTTGTCAAATATCAGAGTAGAGGTTGTGAAATGAAAATTTTTTGTATTACATAGCCAGTTTAGCTTTGCATGCACACTCAAGGTGTGCAACCAAGTGTTTTCATTCTCGTAATAAGGTCTGACATGGATTTATGGGTGCACATATCTGAAAAACTCTGAGCCTTAATTACAATGTTTTACCGCAATGTAATTGAGTCTTCTAATTAAATGTTAATGGAGATATTTATTTTGTGGCTTTTTTCTCATGTTGTCCTGGAATTATTTCTGTATTCTGTATTTCTGTGCTTTTCTAATGTCATTGGATTGGGGGGGAAGACTGTGACATCTAGAGGAAAACTGGGACAATCTGTTACTAAATTTATTAAAGTAAGAATGAAAAATCAGATACCAGTGTCAGTAACTGATTTACACGACTGTGTCTGTATGCTCTATATATGCTCCATGTAGTCTATACTACACCATAGCAAATATAGTATATAATTCACACTATATATGATATATAAAGTTTTCTATTAGAAAGTTGATTGGTTCCATGCATACCACCCTATTAAAAACTCACTGATCTACTCCATAGGGGTAACAGAAGTTGTTTACACCAAGCGGCAAAGCAAATCAAACTTTATCTAAGCATTTAATCACAGATTGAAGTCTTCACTTAAACATGACTAAACATTACATGTTTGTATCACCTTTTTAGTTTCATTTTCAGGAATTTCTTTCCAAATCCTGACTACAGCAGGGTTCTTTCATATCTGGTTCTACGACTCTGACTTCTTGATTTGTCTAATCTTGCCCACAGCCTCAACTGATCCAACATGCCAGACAAAAAATTGGTTTCAAAAAGTGCCCTGTAGTAACAGATATTCTGAACAAGCAAATCAATTGCAGGGGCCAAAAAGAAAGAAGAACAAGACAAATCAGAAAAATCCAAAACAGACAACAAACCAACAATTAAAGACAAAAGAAACATCAGAAGTATTTTCCTATCTGTTTTAGCATACAAGAGAGTTTTTGTAGTTCAGATTTCAAGCAGAAATTATCAAATTTTGCTGTGGAGATCAAAACCCAGTTTATTCTATTAATCCCAAAGAGATTTCTGTGCTAAGGTATGATTATCTCCCCTGTTTTATATCAAGCCAGGAAAATCCCAAAATCCTTTATGAAATGGACTGTGATTTCACTAGAAAGAGTAGGAAAAGCCACTGAGATTTTCAGAAGAAATTGCAGTAGAAAGTCTATTACAGGCCCTCTTTCTTGTCTCAACCCATGCTATCGAATTCATGACTAGAGAGTAGATTAGGCAAGTGGGTAAGTGCAGGCATATGAGCTCCAAAATGTCTAAGCAGCAATATTGAATCAGAGAAAGCACAGCGATTTCACTGATATTTTCACAACAAAGTCTCAGCTCCTTAATAAACTTTTGTTTTCTACTTTAAAGTTTCTTGCAATACTCAAGTATCAAAAGAAGCACTGGAATCGCGTACTTCCCATCATAATTGCACATAGGACTTTTCCTAAATGATTCTGGTAGGAATTCCTGTGTGACTTCCCATATGATCTGATTTCAAGCCGAAGTGCATTTTGCTCTCTGTGGGTTGATTACAGAAAGAGAATTTTGGTCTTTCTTCTAGAAAGAGGCAAATACTAGCTACCTAATATGTCTCTCTGAAGATCTCCAAACCAATCAGCAAGCTCTTTCTTTAAAATGAAAGTTCTGTATTTCACTAGGTAATGTACCTTAAGAAATAGTGATACATGGCTGAGGAGAGAACATACGAAACATCACCTGGCATTTGTGAAATAACCAAAGGACTTATCAGTTGGTGACACTGCAATATGGCCAAATGTGTGAGTTCTGCTGAAGAAGTAGAACTGTACAGAGTGAACTGCTTCTGAGCTAACAAAAACACACCACCAGAAAACAGAATTTTACAAAGAGATCAAAAATGCACAAACTAGCAGTCAAGCAAAATAGTCTGCTGCTACATGACCTACATATACACCAGGTTATGTGAATTTACCACATTAAATAATCACCACGAAAAGCGTGGTGAAAAAACAAGATTTCCAAATTTGTCCCCTTCCTTCTGCTCTGTGAGTCATCCCAGTATTGTTGAAATAGAAACTCCTTTCCAGAAAAATGTTCTACATATTTATCAACTGACTGCACCCCAGCAAAGGAGTGGAAGCTGCATCACCTGCCATAATTACAAGCATGTTCCACAGCAGTGTCTGCACAAAACTTAGCTACAAAAACCATATACAATAAGATGGGACTTCACAAAACAACTTACTGAGGTCTAAAGCAGGTGATAACACCTAACCTAACTGAAATAATGTAACACGCACACTGCAGAAGCATTTAAATACTTGAAATACATTGATATATTCACCTGCTTGAAAGGCTTTGACTTTACTATTGTAATCGAAACAAAACAGCTGATGACTTTCCAATAAGACCTTCCAAATCACACCTTCTCAGTGAATCAGAGTCACTAAGAAATTATTTGACATCAAAAGAAATCCTTTTTCTACTCCCAAATCAGAGAATCATGGAATTATTTAGGTTGAAACAGACCATCAAGATCATTGAATCCAACCATTAACCCAACTGTCTGCATTAACCCATCTGTCAGCAGCTCATCACTAAACTACGACCCTAAGCTCTAGATGTACACTATATGTAAACACGTCCAGGGATGGTGATTCAACCCTCTCCCTGGGCAGCCTGTTACAAGGCCTGATGACCCTTTCCAGGAAGAAGTCTTTCTAATCTAAATTTCTCCTAGCACAATTTCCTCCTGTCCTATCACTTGGTACTTGTGAGAAGAGATCAACCCCCATCTCTCTACAGTCACCTTTCAGGTAGTTGTAGATAGTTATTAGGTGTGAAAGGACACCTCTTCTCACCAGAACTGTTGTTTTTGCTAATATATTGAAGATTTGCTATGTCATGTAGCTACTAACAATTCCAATTTCTTAGTGCCAGCAGGAGATGCAGTTCCATAAGTACAAGTTCAAACATGAACTACAGAAGTCAATGATGCACAAACAGCATCGTTAGCATCAAAAGTAGCCCAATGTGTTCAACCGTGCAAGATAAGTTAGAAAGAAAATTGCATTAAAAAAATCTTGAATATTTGAAGATTAGGTTGAGGGGATTTTTTAGTTACTACTGAAGGTATTGGTATGGTACCTCTTGGAGGATCTGCACACTGAACACATTTCAAAGAGGAACAATGCCCTGTGTAATCTTTCAGCTGCAGCTGCTTTGAGGTCTTGTGGAGCTGCCTGATAGCAGTCTGCTTTCCTGTTGCACAGCACTGCAAACAACATTAATATTTTCCATGCTTGCAGCCAGTAAAAGCACTGCTGTGCATTCCCTACACTGATAGCATTTTGCACCAGCCACCAAAATATTCATTAAACTTTAAACTATTATAAACTACTGAGATGAGACTAAGGTTGCCTCTGGTTTTAAAGCTTTCCACCCACCTCACTCACTATTGCAGAAAGTGAACCCTAAATAAAGCCATAAAAGGGACATGTAGATTTGAGAATATGTTTGGAATTTACATAGTGTTAATAGGCAACTTGTTTGAAAATATGGCATCATTCAATTCAAATTCTCAATTTCAATTCTCAGTATAAATGTACAACCTGGGAAAAATGAAAGTTAGTATTTATTCAATGTAAGGGAGCCCATTTTTCTACATAATGAAGTCTAGGAAGACAAACAGCAAAAATTATTTCAAGTTTACTCAGAAGTTTTATGTCAGGAAGAATTAATTTTGCAGAAGCAAAAAACAGTTACAACGTGTTGCAGTGACTGTTCCCAAATTATTCTGGAAATGATGTGGCTTTGTTTTCTTGGGATCATTCAGTATGAGAAGCTTTAGTGCTAAAAAAAAAGGCACTGGACTCCAAAGAGGGCTCACTGGAAAAATGTAACCACCAGGCTAAGAACAAGCTAAGAACCCGATGATTTTCTTGTCTTAAATGCTGCTTAAAAACCTAAGGATTTCCATTTTCATATTTCACCAGCTTTTCAAATAAAAATACATACAAAACTCCAATCAAAGTAATTAAAAATAATACCTAGGCTGCAGAGCTGTCTAGGACAGAGCAACTGGAGTTCTGCTTGCTTAAGACCAGACTCTGAGCACAGAGTACATCAAAATCCTCTGGAAAGAAATTTGGTAAAGGAATAGGCTTGTAAATGAACAAAACCATTGCAAGTGGGTTTCCTCCTCCTCCCAGATCACGGTGAAGATCTGATGTATTTTGTGGGATCCAAGCCCCAAGGTCCAACCTGACCTGGGTTGGGGCTTCTCCTCCCTCCATCAGCAGCCTGGGCCAGGCTCTTCCCATCCTCATCATCAATAAGTTCCTCCTTCTCTGCATCCTGACCCTCCCTCTGTCCTGCCCCATCACCTCTTGTCCTGCTCCACAACCCCTGCTGGAAAATCCCCCCCAGCTTCCTTACTGGTACCTTTAAAGCCACTAAGCATCACTGGAGCTTCTCTTCTCCAGCTAGACACTGCCAACTCTCCCAGCTTTTCCTTCACCCCCACCCTGTGGCAACATCAGGGGTTGCCCCAACCCAGGGGCAGGAGCTTGCACTTGGCCTTCTTGATAGTATTCATTTATATGACTATTTACTGTTGTCTTTCCAAAGGATTCCTCTTTTTTGCTGGTTATTTTCTGACAGTAGAAGTAGTTAATGCACTCGGGTCCCCAGCAAAATAAAAAAAAATTGCCTGTTTAGAACAAAAAGTGAGAAAAAACCAAGCCCAGAAACAAAAAATCAGGTTGCTGCTTTATTTTTTAAAGCAAAAGTGTATAATGAAGCTGTGCATTTCAATGTAAAATGAACTATCACAGCTAAGTACATCTTAAATGGCAATGATAAAACCTCAGAGCATTCAGTGCTTAGGGCTGGAAGAAACAGAGCACTGCACACATTCTTTTCTATGAAATTCCACTCCTCTTTTTGAATATCATTTAGGTGAGTCAAGAGAGACAAATGCTCATTATATTCGGATGGATGGATCACTCATGTGGTGCGGACAACCTCATTTTGCTTTCTTGCACTAAAAAGGTAGATATTTACTGCAGAGGTAATCTTGCACACTTAATACATATTAATAGAGAATTAAAAGTGCACACTGTTACTCTTTCTTAAGCACAAGGAAACCAGTTTATTGTTCTCACTCAAGTCAGCATGAGACTTTTTTCATATTACTCATTACTGCGGACTTACCTGTTATATAATACGAATACCTATTACATAAACACAGAGTTCAGGAGATTACACACCACAAAAGGCAAAGAAGCACAAGGAGACCACTTTTAAACATAGCAGCCTTAATGACTTCTAATGTAATGAAAAGTAATTGAGGACTGGAAAGAGCACCCTTTGCAGGACTCTTTCCATTACAAAACCGAGTCAAATTGCATCCCATTGATAGCAACAATCTCTCAAGAAATTTCTGTAATTCCTTCTCCTGAATGAAAGGAAACAGTTATTTTAAATAAAAAAACTGATGCTGCTGCAGAAAGATAATCGTGCTTCAGATGTATGTACAAAATCACCCCTTCTCAAAAAATGCCAAAAGAAAAATATTCTAACAGGTATTTCAAATAAATATGAAGTTGAATTCCTAAGTACCTACCCTACAATAAAGATCTATAAATGCAAAGTAAAACTTTATTATTTATAGAAACTATACACAGATACCAAACATCAGTTCTGCTTATTTATCACCAAGTACACGTTCAGACATTTCAGTATTACCATTAGTCTTTGCTGCCAGAGACTTACTAGAAAGAAAAATAATGACCTTATTTGTCTACAAACAACTATTTTCAAGACTGTTCTCTTGTAATATCAATACCTCAGTATGCAAGAGACACACAGGCAGATCCCTAAAGCATTTGTATAGAAGTCAGGCCTATCTTGCCTGTAGAAACACATTCATTATTCAGTACATACCAGCTATTTCAGTTGGTACTGCTGTAGTTCTGCATCCTCTGCTATTGCTAGAATCTAATAGGTGCTGAGTAAAGTACTCTGTAAAGAGGTAACAACCATATAATGATCACATATGGAGAGTTTTCATCATCTTTCTGTGTTTGTCTAAGAATACCCATAGCTACAGAGCTCTGTACATCAGTACAACTGCCATCAGTTGTTATTAGGCATGGGTATGAATGTCCAGAACTGTGACCTTCAGGGTTATGTACAGAAAGTGCCAATAATTATTTCCAGGAAACACCAGATTACATCGAACATGGTTCTTCCAGCTTGGAGCACCAAGGTCCCATCAGTCACTGTGCCCTACAGAGGTCTTTCTTCTGCTTACAGCTAGCACAGAAAATGCTCCAGAACTAGTGCAAATGTTTCCTGTAGACCTCTACAAAACTCTTTTTCACTTGCCCTATTCCCAGCAGAATCATTCAACTCATCATTTCTGACCATGCTGCAGAGACCTTCGTTCTTTATCCCATGTTCCCTGGATATGATCTGTCAGCTTTCTTGAGTGACAGAGTCATGGTTAACCCCTACTTCTCTTTTACTTTTTTAATTCACAAGTCTAGAGTCACTCTTCCTCGTGGTTTATAGGATTTGAGCTGGAGCATGACATTCAAATTTACCCTACAGGGTACATATGCAACACTCAATTACATCATACCAAATCAAATTAATCACACAGCAGTGAACACCACTTCCACCACTATGATTTATTTGTAAATACCTGTTTGCTAGACAAACAATTATTCCTATATGTGCCTATCCTATTCCGAACATTATTCCTGTACACCACTTCTTCCAGGCTGCAAAAATTAGTTGGTTTCCACATCTCAGTGGGTCCACTGAGACCCGAAGATGTTCTATTTCCAGCTCTAAGGATGAGTTAAAGAGCATTTTATCCCAGGTCACAGAGAACAATTTCTTTACAAAGAAAGTCTTTTTATGGTTACTTCACAGCCTTGTTTGGACAGTCAGAAGCACTCAGAAAGCCTAACTGATGAAGTAATCAAACGTTATATTTCACATTATGAGAGATCTGAAATCAAAACACTCTTGTAGCTCTGTGCAGTACTTTGAAACTGCTGGGAGTTTGCAACTCTGGCAAACTCCAGTGAAAGGAGCAGAGTTCAGAATTTCTCAAAATTCATAACCTTCCTGTGGCAAAGGAGGGAAATAAAACACAAGAAATTCCTGATGCTGCAAGCTTGTGCTGTCAGGAAACCTGTGGTAACACAGGGAAAAATACTGTTGTCTTTTGCAGAATGAAGAAAGAGTGCATATTTAATAACTTACCCCTTCTGCCTTTTCTTCTGTGTTAGCCAGCATTTCCTGGAGGGCCCGTACTGACAGAGACTGCTCCAGCACAAAGGTGCAGATGGACAAATCGGGTGGAACATTCTAGGTGAAATGAAAACACAAGATGACATTAGCAACAGATATGCTCAATGGCACTTTCCAATGCTTCTGTTTTCTTCTATTTTCCATTAATCTGAAGGATCTGATACATCTCGGGGCTATGAAATCCTGCAGGACTGAAGTCATAGCTTAGCTCTGAATAAAAGAAAGGGACCAATAAACTGTATCAGCTTCAGCAGAGGATCGACCTGACCAGTGGGGCTGGTGCCCTAACCCCGGAGCTTAGTTCCATTAGTCTGGATGGTGGGATGAGAGGAGAAGGAGCTTTTAGAGTTCTCTTTACAATTCTAGTGGTGATTACAAAGGGAATGAAGGCAGACCGCACTTGGAGATGCTCCTTGAAGGAGGAGCAAAGAGGTTCCACCAAAGAAAATTACAGACAGATAAAATTACAGACAGAGGAAAAAAAATCCTCTGGGAATAGAAAACACTCTCAAAGGCTGCCAAGAAATCCCTACTTGGAATATTAGCATATGGAACTAACACCTTGGAGACAGGCTCAGACTGTGGAGGAAAAGAGCTTCAGCCTTTAAGCTACTGACAGTAGTTTAAAGACCTTGTGATGGCCTCCAGGTCAAAAGAATTTTCTGTAACAGACAAAATAGACACTGAGTGTGAAGGCCAAGCCAGTAGCTTCACAGCCTTTCAGGGCAATATACTTCACCATGGTTTTTAATAAGAGAGATAAACTAGAGTCTCTTATAAAAATACATATTAAGAGTTCATGTTTTAAAAAAATCAGTGGGCTATTGAAAACCTGATTTTCCACACTATCATAAAAATTCCTAATAAAATTGAAACATGGTTGTAATAGCAATGTCCAGGTTTCAAAGTAGCAAAGTAAAATTATATTTTATGTGGGGAACTTTTTAATATGAGTATATGCAACTCCTACACATCTTTCAGTGCCTGCAGAAATTCTTTCTTGTTCCTTCTCTTTTTCTTTCCATGTTAGTTGCATATTTTAGTTCAGGAATGCTTGGAAATAGGATGGTTGGAAATAGCTTGTTTTACACCGTGAATGATGACAAAGCGCCCAGCTGAACATTTATGCAAACTGTGTACAATTTGAAGAAGCCTCTTCCAAGAGCTCAAACATTATATTGTAAAAGGCAGTTGCAAGACCATTTACTTCCCTTTTGTTTCAAGACTGAGTTTACTCAGAATACCTCAAACTTTTAGCAGCTTATTATTTTGCTGTTCATCACTCCTAATGATAGCAATTCAAGTGTTTTTATTAACTAATAGATATTTCATTACCTTCCACTACTTACATTTCAATAAAGCTAATGTAAAGTGGTATTTCACGTTGACATTTTAGCCAGATCTAAAAGCATTAAATATCATCCTCTTTTGCATGGGATTTTAAGTGACTTATGCAATGTCACTTCAGCATGAAACATTTTGAAGCTCAGTCTTTTACAATCAGAATCTACTTGTCCATGTTCTCATTGCCATTTTTCTTTTGTAGTTACTCAGACACTACAACAGTCCTTTTTGTGCTGGTATTAGGCCAATAGAAAACTACTGAGAACGCCTTCAAACATTCTTGTAATGTAAGTACTATGATCCTGATTCGAATCTATAATAAACCCTTATTTTATAGAGTTGGAAAGAGAGCACTCAAAGATGGAGGTTTACAAGCAGTTGTTTCTGCTCAAGAAACACATTTTTTCCAATCTAGAAATCCTCCAGAAATGGATTACCTAACAGTCCAGCTCATCCTCAGTTCTCCCTAGTGAAGACTGACTGATAAACAAGTGTCTAAACAAACCAGAAAAAGATGCTCTTCACATCTTGCTACGCTTTCTGTATCTGTTTAGTTACAAGAAAACATGAGCACTCAGAGTCGCCGTAACAGTTACCACTGTTGTAACTTCTATTTAAAGCAAGATTTTTGCTGGCAGAAAGCAGCTTACATATACAATTCTGTTACCTGACAACATTTTTTTACCACTAAACCTACCCTGCAGGTCATACACTAAAACATGGAAAACATGGAAAATCCTGGAACATTCCATGTGGTGATGAAGCCAACATAAATAGGACACTGCTCCTCCTCATTAAAACCAAGGGCCAAAACCCCAATGAACATTTTTCAGCTACTCTCACAACAGGTGAGTAAGGCACACTTTGAGCAACCAGAGAGTAATAAACAAGAACTGTATGAGATTGCCTGTCTTTAGTTAAGTGAAAGAAGCATCATTATTTCTTACAAAATATTAGAATCAGTTCTTTTTGTAGACAGAAAAGGCGGAGCATGTCCCACTTCATCTCTATTAGCAATACCTAAACACTTGGTGGCCCTTGGAAATCAAGGTCTTTCCCCAAAGAGCTGAAGACACACATCCACTGATGTTTGAGGTGAATCAGACTCTTCCTTTCTGGTATTTGCTCACTCAAGTCTGCGCTACTGAAGATCCAAGAGGCATCACTGCATACAATGTACAACAGTCACATCATGGACATACGCGGGATGGTTGCAGATCTGCCAACATACTTAGCTCAGACATTATAGTTCTGCTCATCTATGTACAGCTCATTTTAATGCTGATGCATTTAAAGCTCAGGATTTGGAAGACAAGAATTCAGGCTGCCATATTGAAGGTTCATTTTCTGCATAACTTTGCCCAAAAACATAGTAATTCCAGCTAATTTTCAAACCGTCACTTAAGTGCACTAATCAAAATTATTCACACTGCATTTTACACCTCTTCAAAGCATAAAATAAAAATTAGCAAGGAAAAAACAGTATTTGCCAATCCTTTCATTTTCTATATTATTTCTAATATTATTTCACACAGAAACAGGAATATGAAAAATAAAGCTACTCCATGTCATGTGGCATCTTAACATTCCATATTGAAAGACATCTTCATACAAGCTAGAGTAGTTTTTAGATCCCTGTCTGGAATGTAACTGCATGTTTTAGGGACTGCAGTGATCACTGTAGTGATCAGCTCCCAGTATCAGGCTTGTTTGAGGACAGGTCAAATGCATAAGCAGGTTTGTTAGACTATAAATACACTACGAAATAATAAAGCACTTTAAAGAATATATTTCACTATATGTCTAACAAGTCCCCATCAATGCACTTTCAATAAATACCAAAACAACCTGTAACTAGCCAGAGATTTTCAATAGTTTAATAATAATAAATGAATAATTGGAGATCAAAACACAATTTATAACTCCCCAAAAATTACCAGTGCTCGAAAACAGATGTCTCCACAGAAGTAAATGACCATATTGGTAATCCTTACCCATCTTTTCCACCAGCATCTTTGCTGCAGTAATTTTCTAAGTGAAGGCACAGACAAATAGTTAATATTCCCAAAAGGATGGGGTTTTTGTTTGTTTTGTGAGAGAATACGCTACAAGGTCCTTGCTCAGACATGGGAATCTCACATCAGTGGAAAATTCTGGTAAACAATGGCAGTATTCACAACAATTTCTTTTCAATTTATTGTTGACACATTTGCAGAATTACATTCTAATGTTTTTTTAACATAAAGGAGACCTGGTGACTTAAAAAATAAAAAGTAGCTAATGCAATGTTTCTCAAAGCTGAAAACATCACTGATGTTCTCTTCTAGTCCTTGTTTATAATTAATCTTGTTGTCAATCATTTGCCTCAATGGCCAGGCATAATTACAATCCAATATGCAAGTAGCTTCATTTAAAAATCAGGTTACTACATAAATAAACTGGAAATTGTATATTACCTTTCAAAAAGGATACTCAGTACTGCTAGGAGAATAATAATAAATTACTATTGGCTTTTTCTATTGATCCTTCATCATTGTTTGTAATAACACAATCAGCAAAATTAAATGAATTAATGTAATTCTCATCTGCAATTTTGGAAGCGTATCTATTACTGGAGTAATTGCTGGATTGTTTAGAAAATTTGAGAATCCTTTCCATTTTAAACTATATTTTTTGTGTACTCTAATTTGCAGCAGTAATATTTGCGTATTAAATTGTGCTTTACTCTGTGGGTGGCAGATTTGCAAATTGGATAATCATACCCTTTATTTAAAAGGTTTTTTTAGTAAAGCTCTTGAAATGTTTTTTAAAAATAGCTCTAACTCCAGTCCAACCCACCACTGAATCATGGATACTGGATGTATTAACTTTACACTATTTCAGAGTATAGTGAATTCTTATTTACACGCATTCCTTACTCCAGGGTGATGACAAGGAAAGCAAGAGGCTGAGATGCAAAACTTAGTACTGCTGTCATTGCTGATGATCACATAGTGCTAACATGACACAGTAACACATGATCATACAGTACGATGCATATAATTTTGTGTGTGTAAACTGACCTTCTGCCTCTCATGAATATTAGGGCAAGACTGAAGGATAATAAATCACATGAGCAAATGTAATTCTATCTGTCTCTAACAATAAGTAGCTTTACCTCCGCTTTATCAGAGAATCATAGGTTTAGGCTGTAAGGGACCTCATACATAATCTAGTTCCTGCAGGAAGGGATCCGTCTCCCTAGACCAGTTGCCCAGAGCCCCATCCAATCTGGCCTTCAACACTTCCAGGGATGAAGCAGCCACAACCTCCCTGGGTAACCTGCTCCAGGGCCTTACCACACTCACTGAGGAATTTCTTCCTAAGATCTAATCTAATTCAGTTTTAAGCCATTCCCCTTTGTCCTATCATTACAGTCACCAGTAAAAAGTCCCTCTCGAGCTTTCCTGTAGCTCCTTTAGGTACTGGAAGCTGCTCTAATATCCCTTAGAGACTTTTCTTCAGGCTGAACAGACTTCCAACCCCTTCACTCAGCCTATGACCATAGCAGAGGTGTTCCAGCCCTCTGAACATTCTTGTGACCTCCTCTAGACTCAATCCATTTCCATTTATTCATTTCCCAATTATTCACAAATTTTATGGTTGTTTTCCTATGGTCATGGCTATTTTAATTTCTCTTCTAACCAAATTCCCAATGAAACAGACTTGAAGGTATTTAATCTGTAAGCGTAGACTAAATATTCACACAAAAGTGCCCAACAAAACCCCTAATGAAGCAGCCTGATTTTGAAAGCATCCACAGTTTGCATCATTGTCAAGAAAATGAGATGTGGGTGTTCACAGTTATTTTTTTCAAGAAGCGCATTTATCAGATGCCTAACTTTGAGAATCCAAGTAGCAGGAATCGGAAAATTAATTTTAGTACAGAATGCAAGCAAAACTTCTGTAGTCCTATTTGTGGGAGTAGGTTCCAAGAAACCCAATCTCTTTTTAAGTTCCATTTATATTTATACATCTGTCTTTTTGGCAGTCTTTTCTACTTAAATGAGATTCTGTCTGGTGACAGTGATGGAAAAAAAAATCCTCACTCAATATTACCAAGTAAAACCATACATTTCTAGAACTCCATCTATAAGAAATAGCATGGAAAAAAATTGTGATACATTGATACATCAACAGAAAATATGCTCAAAGATACATCAAAATTATATTCACTGGCATACTCTGGTGTGCACAAGATGTTAGGAGGATGCACAGCTGGGACAGCTGAACCAAACTTACCAAAGGAGTATCATATACTGTCATGTTCAGGGAAAATTTGTCCAGTGGCCACTGCTCAGGGACTAGCTAGCCATCACTGATTCAGCAGCAATTGTTTTAATTTTCATTATTCATCTTTCTTGGGTTTTATGACTCTGTTATTTTCCTTCTAATTAAATATTGTCATCATTACTAGTAGTATTTCTATTACTGAACTGTTATCTCAGCCCAGACTTCTACCCTTCTAATTCCCTTCCTACCCTTCACACTCTCAATCCTGCTGTGATGGTGAGCAAGCAGCTGTGTGGTACTTAGTTGCTATCTCAGGTTAAACAAGAACAGGCTGTTACTAACAGAGCAGACTATCTTTTAACTGTTTTGAAGTTGCAATTCCCAGGATTATCTTTATTTTCATACATAGCATCTCTAAAAATGAGAAGTAAAGGTCTTTTTCTCCTCTTGTCCTCCATATCTCCCTGTGGTCTCCTCCCAGATTATTCATAGATCCATTGTGTCTGCATTACTGACAGCTGTTTCTATTTCTTATCTGTTTGTTAAAAATTTAGAACTCTTAGCCACACAATGACATTTTAGCCTCAATGGATAAACTAGATAAATCAACTCAGCATTCATTATGGAATGGTATTGCATTCGGAATCTTAGATGAAATTAGGTAGTAGTGTATCACCCTAATGCAGCGTAAAAGTGCTAGTTTTTAAGATAATTAGGATCTCCAGCGGTACAAAGGATGTAGGCAAGCATCTGAATTTACAAAGCCGTTTTTGTTTAACATTATGCTGATTCTGTAAACTTTACCTTATTATACTACTCTTCTGTATATTATTTAGAACTTTGCATTTCCCTCTTGTTCTTAGAGATCAAGTTGTATTTGTAGCTACTGTAACAAGTCATAGAAAAATCTAGGATATTCTCATTATCAGGGTACTACTGCTTTAGAACCTGCGAGGAAGCAGCAACTCTTGGATTCTCACAGCATCTGAAAGATGATCTTTATAAAATTCTCTTTTGCCCCTTTCTGGAAGGCACAGCAGACATCAAAGAGGAAAATATTCCTAAACTCTTATCAGATTTATCATAAACCATGCACATTACAGCAATTATATTTCAAAGTAGGAACGCTATAATCTTCCAGATCAAATGAGTAGGGCACATGTGCCTGTTTCTTTTGGCTTACTGACACAGCTCAGTAGAAATCTTACCTTCACTTAACCCATAGGACATCATCTGTAGAGATTCTCTTATTACTAAATTTATCCCACAGCTAAATTACCCTGTGGATATTTCAAACGCATAAAAATGAAATATCAGTAAAAAATAAACCTTCCAGAGTACCCTGTGTCAACTCAAAGTGGAATTCATTCAACTTTGCAGTAAGCTTCAAACAGTTTGTCTAGGAGATGCAAAAACTGCTTATTAATCTCATAATCTATCAGCTATAAGACATAATAATGGATATTCTAAGGATTTTATTTTTAGGTTTCAACTATTACGCTTTTATTTTTACATCACTGTAATCAATACTCAACCTGTGTAAGTAGGAAAACTGGTGTCTGTCAAGTATCACTTAATGGGTGGACTGGGAATTCATGCTCTGAGTCACCTCAGAGTTGTCCTTAAATGAAGAAAAAGGGATGCGTCATCAGCTCTCTCATGGACAAGAGTTTAAAAAGGAACAAAGCACACAGAGCTATCAAAATCCTTTGTGGCAAGATGCAACAATGCACTTAGGCACTTACAATACTAAATTGCATTTTAACAGTGGATATTTTCTTTAACAATATGCAAAATAAATCAATTTTTGTAACTAAAATGAATAATGCATACATTCGAGTCAATACTCATTCATGTGCTTAATTCAAAACTTAACAATATTATTCAGAACAAATGAAATGCAGCCACCCACAGAATTCTCAATCCAAAAAGTCTCACCATAGGTACACTCAGAAACTGTGGTTTATCTGTAAATAAGGGTTTTTCTTGATGGTGCTCATCACCACATCTCAACATACACTGCATGATGGTAAAAAATTAACATTTATTTTACTATGCACCTTTATTAACCTCAAAATTCAAAGGCTTAGAAGAGTAATTACTGATCATTTGGTTCAGCTTCTTAAAGATTCAAATTTTGTTCTTTTTCGGTCTAGGGTGACAAAATACTGAGCCAACAACTGCCTGAAGGAGTCTGCTTATCATTCTGCAATGTATCAGTGCACAAAGCTGACACAAAGTACTGGTTAAACAGGAGTACCCAAGTGCATTCCCCAACAATAGCCCACCTGCCTCAGAAGTGAATTACATGATTAAACAGGAGATGTAACAATTGAAAGACTCTAAAGTCTTTTCAAACGTAAACAATTATATGATTCTATGATTTTCAACCTCCAAACTACATCAGCATCTCCAGTTTCCTATCTGATTCAAACTACTTATAAACTAACACCCTCAATTTCATTTTGCAAATACTCTTGGTACAATAACTATTCCTTTTTATTTTTTACTTTGATTCCATTATAATCATTACTTTCCCCAAAAAACCACACAGATTCAGTCACTAATAGGATACACTTCATCATCCTCATTCCTGCGATCCCCTTGGGATCATTCACAGGAGTCAGATGGGCCAGATTTAGCTCAACAGATCTTAAAAATACCAGGTACAAAGTAATAATACCATGACTTGAGTGTTGAGAAGGGCTGCATTGCTCTTTTGAAACCAGTTCTTTAGACAAATCTTCATCCAAAGGGCTTAAAACAAGCATTTCATGCATTCTTAGCTTGTAACACATCAATCTATGAATCTGCTTTTTCAAGATGGGCAGCTACATATCAGTCTAATTAAATTCTAAACAACTGGTTTGTAATAAGTCTGACTGTACTAATGAAATACCCTCTGCTGCAAAACCACCAGAGAAAGTATTTAAAATGCTGAGCCCCAGAGGACTTCACAGAACATGCCATTATGTGACCTTGTGATGTTAAGCTTACCCAGGGTAGTGCAGCAAGCCTAAAGCTGTGCTTGAGTTAGGGCCATCAGATGAAACTTTCACCAGAGAGGAATTTTACGCACAGATAAAGCCATCATACAAAGGCTCTTCTTGGTGGTGTGCAGCAAGGGTAATGGGCACAAAACTAGAACACAGGAGGTTCCATCAAAACACATGGAATAAGTTTTCCACAGGAAGAGAGCACTGGAACATTTACATTGCTTCCATAGCATAGTATTTCACCGTGAAAGAACATTTCATTGAACAAAATCCTATCTGATTGACACTTATGAAGACTTTCTCTACATATGTCTCCATTATGTATTTACAGTAGGGCAAGTCTTGTGTAACTAAGCATAAAATCTGTTAAGAACTCCTTATTTAAATTATTAAAATCAATTATTTTAGTGGATGTCTGCTAGATGGAGTTCTCTGAACATGGGATTACCTAAAACTAATTGAAATCTTTGCCTTTAACAAAGCCTCGGCAATATGACACAAAGACAATTTCAACAGCCTTGGAGGTGCAGCTCCAAGCCTTGTCAAAGTCTCGACTGTCTTTTTAGGCTATTTTAGAAGTTGTAATTGAAAGCGATCATCAAAGAAATAAATTTAGTATACTACAAACACCATAAACACAGGCAAATTACACTGATTTGATTTCTGTGAATCAAATTTTTAGAAACTTAGTATTTCATGAAGCAAGTAACTCTTAAAAAGCATCTACTTGTCCCCATACATTAGTGCACAATGTGTGCTGTTCAAGACACTATTCTCTATATACATCCGTATAGAATCTGACTCCCAGCATGGAAATTGCATAAAACCTCAAGAATCAAACTTTCTTGTAACCTTATCTGGGTAACACCAGTGCTCTAGGAGAACCTGCTCTAGCAGGGGGTTTGGACTAGATGATCTTCAGAGGTGCTTTCCAACACCCACCATTCTATGACTCTCTGATTCCCTAACTCGCTTTTAGTGTTCTTCTGTGCAGTGGATCACAAGTATTGAAAACTCCATCTGTGATTGCCCCAGAGCACAGTATTTTTCATTCTGCCCCACAGACTGGACACTTTACATAAGCTGTTAAAACACAGCTCCAGACAGTTTGTTTTTCAACACACCATGCAGTATTTAGGTCTAAAGAATAACGACTTTGAGAGCAGACAGCAGCATCCAGCCTATACAATAGAATCTGACATACAAGAAAACTAAATATTTTTTAATGCATAGACTCCTTCACATCCGCAATCTGTTTACACACAAAAAGCAACAACCTATTTCAAATGTAAAGAAATGGTTCTACCTAGTCTTTAGGAGAAGCTAATTGTTCAGAATTCTTATTTAAAGGACAGGGATGGTCTGCCACACAAGGAATAGATTTTACACCACACCAAACACTGATAAAAAAAATTCCTATAGACAATTCACAAAAATAAAGGGTTTTTACAACTCTCAAAAAAATTCATATTCACAAACTTAGAAATGTAACTGCGCTTTGGAAAGCTGATCCCATAAAATGTCATTTTGTCATAATATGCATTTCTTCTCAGAAAAAGTCCCATACCATGTTTAAGAGCAGATGTCTCTTTATTGGATACAAAGACAGCAACCTCAAGACTAAAAACAAGCTTTAATGTAGTTCTGAATATATATATAAAACTGGCTGCACTATAGAAGCCAGACAGTAGTGGTCAATGGGACAGAGTCTAGTTGGAGGCCTGTATCTAGTGGGGTTCCGCCTGAATCAGTACTGGGACCAGTCCTCTTCAATCTATTCATTAATGACTTGGATGAGGGGTTAGTTTGCCGATGACACAAAGCTGGGTGGTGTTCCCGACACCCCAGCAGACTGTGCTGCCGTTCAGCAAGACCTGGACAGGGTAGAGAGCTGGGCAGAGAGAAACTGAATTAGGTACAAGGGTAAGTGAAGAGTCTTGCATCTGGGCAAGAACAAGCTCAGGTACCAGTATAGGTTGGGGACTGATCCGTTGGAGAGCAGTGTAGGAGAAAGGGACCTGGGGGTCCTAGTGGACAACAGGATGACTGTGAGCCAGCAATGTGCTCTTGTGGCCAAGAGAGCCAACAGTATCCTGGGGGGGATCAAAAGAGGGGTGGTTAGCAGATCAAGGGAGGTTCTTCTCCCCTTCTACTCTGCACTAGTGAGGCGGTATCTGGAATATTGTGTCCAGTTCTGGGCCCCTCAGTTCCAGAAGGACACAGAGCTGCTGGAGGGTGTCCAGCATAGAGCAACGAAGATGGTGAAGGAATTAGAGCACCTCCCTTATGAGGAAAGACTGAGGGAGCTGGGTCTCTTGAGTTTGGAGAAGAGGAGGCTGGAGGGTGACCTCATTCACGTGTATAAATATGTGACTGGTGGGTGTCAAGAGGATGGAGCCAGGCTCTTCTCAAGGTCATCTAGCGATAGGACAAGTGGCAATGGGAAGCTGGAACAGAGGAGATTCCCTATCAATATCAAAAGAAACTTCTTCACAGTGAGGGCAACGGAGCATTGGAACAGGCTGTCCAGGGTGGTTGTGGACTCTCCTTCACTCGAGACGTTCAAGAACCCGCCTGGATGTGTTCCTGTGCGACTTGGTCTAGGTGATCCTGCTGTGTCAGGGGGCTTGGAGTAGATGATCTTTCGAGGTCCCTTCCGATCCCTGATGAATCTGTGTGTATACCTTTTATAATTCCTTACTGAAAAGAAGCTGTAACATAGTTCTGCATATTTAAAAAATTCATGTATACACTATATATATACACACATGTATAGTATATATCTGTTATATATTAAACAGTAATATTTAATCAATCAGTAATTAATATTAATTACTAATTAATACTCTTAAATAGTGTGTACATATATATACACTATTTAAAACAATGCTTATAAGACATACAGAAAAAATATCAGATTTGTAAAGGTAAGAAATAAAGAGGATTTTTTACTCAGTAAAATGATTTGACAAGGAAGGATTGCTTCCACAAGAAGTGAAGAAAGTGAAATGTAGAAACACTTTTGGATATGAACATATGTGAACTTCCAATGCTTAGTGAAGTGCTGGCTAATTTAGCCCATCTACCATCACCTCTCTGTTGTTAGCATGAGTTTTTCAAAATCTGCTGTTCTCTTCTAACAAAAAAGGAATCTCCATGTTCCTCCAAAGAAACACCAGTGTCCTGAACTTGAGCAGAAAACTCATTAAGAAACTTTCATAATCAAAGACCACTTGTTTGAAGCACAACACAAGAGCATCCCGACATTAAAGAAGTCAGGGAAGAAGTCAGAAGACATGTGTGGTTAAACAGGGAGTTGCTGGGCAAACTGAAGAGGAACTAAAAGTCATGGAAGGTGATTGGGGTGATTATAAGGCTCTGGTGAGAGAATATAGGAATGCAACTAGGAATGCCTAAGAAAAGAGGGTAACGGAGCATTGGAATGGGCTGCCCAGGGGCGTTGTGGAATCTCCTTCTCTGGAGATGTTCAAGACCTGCCTGGCTATGTTCCTGTGCGACTTGGTCTAGGTGATCCTGCTGTTGTAGGGGGGATTCGACTAGATAATCTTTTGAGGTCCCTTTCGATCCCTAATGGTTCTATGACTATGATTTTATAATGGGCCTACCAGTGTTATGGTTGATATAGGCTAAGTATTAACAGCCAGGAGTGACCAACGTATTTTATCAATATATATCTTCAATTTGACTGTTATATTTGACAGTCAGGAGTGACCAACATATTCTATCAATATATATCTTCAATTTGATTGTTATTTTTGTAATGTGAATTATTCAGTGATCCTAGGACAAGAAAGTACATGTGTATGAACACGCATGAAACCTTAGTTACACCACCACTAGCAACCTCTCAAAGGATAAGAAAAGCAAGACATTCTGAAGAAGTCTCAAGCCCAGACCAGCTGTGGTCTGTTGTTTCCATTTGGCCTATTACTGATGTTTGGTTTCATACCTCATCCTTGATACCTGGCTGTAATTCAGATGCCACACTGGTGCATAACAATCCCATTACAACTGGAAAATAGTCCTAGACATGCAGGAAAATTGTTTGACTGCTCAAGAATTCTCTCAAATGTCATGTACAGGCCGTAGTATTTTTTAGGCTCTTCCTTTCATAATGCTGTATGCACACAGACCTGAGTAAAAAACCCCACATTTTAATACATCTTTATTTACAGTCAACTTAGATTTAAGATTTGGAAATATTATGACTCCTTCGGTATTTATACCTCCAAATGACTTCAAATGAGCTCAACCTAGAAACTGTCAGCCCTTTAATATTAAACCAAGGATGAGCTGCCCAGGTTTTCTTTTGTTTTTTTTCCCCCAAGCTCATCTAAATGAGTAAAACAACTATTGCTTCACAAACCACAGACAATAAGCAGCATCAACAAGCAAGCATAGCAAACTGAGAAATATTGTGTATATTTATCAAAGACAAGAATATGCAGGAGTTAGAGAGAGACTGTATATGTAATATCCCAATTACCTGAATGATAATAAATTACTTAAATAGATTTTTCTGGCCACAGATGCAGCTAACACAGCACCCACTCCTATCACATTGTTAAAAAGATTCACTTAAAACAGAGTGGCATGAATAAATTCATCAAGATCACTGCTATTATAATGAATCATTAATATGCTAGTGAAAAATTTATCGCTATGAATAATACATTCAAAATGATGAGACAGAAAATGAAGCATTACTCTGCAATGTATGAGAGAGAATCAAAGTAATGTTACAGAAGCTGGCAAGAGAAAAAAATAGCATTTTTTATTCTAAATCTTTCTAGATGTGTTTCCAGACACTTTGCTTTTCCTTTGTCATGAAACTTATATTTTAGCTTAAGAAAAAACAAATATGTCCAACAACATTTTTCCCTTGTATAAATAAAATGTCCCAGTATAGCCATTACTTCGATCATCAAACAAGTTCTGCTCTCAGAAGGCAGATTTTTGTCGTCAAAACATTTATTTGAACATATGCGACTGTGAAAGAAAATGATTGGGCAGGATCATTTTTATATTTACACTATTACTCTGCTTCATTAGGGAACAAGAGGGACTTAATAGTTATCTCACTGTAAATGTCATAGAATACATCACATCACAAATATAATCTTTACTTTCTTGTGTAGTTGCTAGCAGAATATTCCAATGTGTCTGAATTGCAGCACTGAGCATTACTACAACTCAGGCTGGACAAGCAGAAACAAGAATCATATTACCAACATTATCATCTTCAACCAGCTTCTAGTTGGACTGCATGACCTTAAAGATCTTTCCCAACCAAAAGATTCTCAATTCTAGAACTAAATTGAGTCCAAAACAGACACCACAGCACCAGAGTCCAGCCAAAAGACTATGACAAAAAAACCCAAACATAAAAGAGGGCTAATTATTCATTGTATTACAGATTATTTTGTTTCCCCTAGACAGATTCACTAGGTATAGTGCATCAAAGCGACCACAATAGGATGCTAAATGCTTCAAACACTCATCCATACCTTGGAATTTGATGTGGATTCCAAAAAGCAAAGCCTGTTGCCAAATCCTTCTGCAGCAAGACACAGTTTCTGCTGCTCCTTGTGGACAGTTGCAGTGCACTGCAGAACCACCTCATCATCCTGTGAAAAAAACAAACAGAAGCAGCAGTTATGCTCCTGATCCAACAAGATTTGGGGAAGAATTTACAAAACTGCAGCTAAACGCAGGAACAGTTATCCCAGGACACAAGCAGAACCAAATCTCAGTGTAATTTCTACTCTCAGGGATGTGAATTTGGGCAACTAAATTAAAACAATAGAAATAACTAACTGTGCTTTTCCTACTTCTCTGTCCTTGTGACAAAAGTTGGTTTGTGTGAAAGACAAATGTAATGGGACTAAACCCCACAGGATCAGTCGAAGGTCTAGTCTACAGAATCACAGAGAATCATGTAGTACCTTTGGATAGAGGAGATTTTTAAGATCATCAGGTCCAACCTCCAACCCAGCACTGCCAAGTCCTCGCTAAACTGTGTCCCCAAGACTCACAAGAACAGAAGCAGACCCATATTTCATTATATCCCTGTTCTTCAACGTAACAACTCTGGTGGTTGGACTAGATAATCTCCAGAGGTCTCTTCCAACCTCTACCATTCTATGGTTCATGAGCTAAAGAATCCTCCTGCAGAATGGGATGTCTAGGTAAAAGTGTAACCAAAAAAAGACAGTTGTGTTGTAATGAGTCCATTTTAAGAACAGGGGACAAGAACTATCAACCTATATCACTCATGAAGCAAAGGTAAATTTTTCCATTATAAATTTCACATGGATGATTTAATGTAATATTTAACACTGGAAATAAAAGGTAATAAGACTACAGGATGAAGCATGCCACTGGAGGCTTTGGAAGGATACATGCTATTTAGGGGAGAGAGGAGAGGCAGAAGGGGTGGAGGAGTGGCCCTGTATGTTGCTGAAGTCCTAAAAGTAACGGAACTTGAGATCAGAGATGACAGAGTGGAGAGTCTATGGGTTCAGATTACAGGGTTAGCTAGTAAGATTGACATGGTGTTAGGAGTGTGCTACAGACCACCCAATCTGGATGACGAGGCTGATCAAATACTCTTTAAACAATTGAAGGACATCTCAAGAACGCCTGCCCTGATTCTCTTGGGTGACTTCAACCTCCCAGATATTCGCTGGGATCTTAACAGAGCAGTGAGGAGGCAGTCTAGAAGGTTTGTAGAGTGTATTAAGGACTGTTTTTTGTCGCAATTGGTCGGTGAGCCTACCGGGGTGAGGCTTTTCTTGATTTGCTGTTTGCAAACAGGGTAGACCTGGTGGGTGATGTGGTTGTCGGAGGCTGTCTGGGAGGCAGTGATCATGAAATGATTAAGTTTTCAATTAATAGTTGATCAGTAAGAGGGCTCAACAAAACATCTAAACTGGATTTCCTCAGGGCAGATTTCAGTTTATTTAAGGATTTGATTAGGAAAGTTCCTTGGGAGGCAGCCCTTTGCAAAAAGGGGGTTCAGGAGAGCTGAGTATACTTCAGGAATGAATTACTGAAGGCACAAAACCAGGCCGTCCCTCTGTGTCGCAAGATGACTTGGTTGGTTTTAGGTTGGACTGGATGATCTTTAAGGTTTTTTCCAGCCTCATTGTTACTGTGATACTGTGGATGCAGAGCAGGAGGAGACTAGAGAAATACAGATATTAAGGTGTGTTTACCAAATTTTGTTGTTCTTACAGCAGCTTTTTTAAATACACAAATATTCAGAAAAGTTGATCAAATTCAATAAAATAAAATGTAACTGGCTATTTGAAGCCACTTGCAAACAGACATCCTGAATTAAGCTGCACTTTTTGTTGGTTTAATTTACTTCTCTCTGGTAATTAAACTAAACTAGATTTATGGTATATTTAATTCTGAAAACAATAGGAGGTGAAGTGGGGATTAATCAGACACTTTAAATATTTACTCATGTTATCTTTTTTTAATTGCCCCCACATAACAAACCCAAGCCCTAACTATAAATAAATCAATTTTTCTTGCATACCAGCAGCACTGTCCAAGCTGTGTAGCACTTACTATCCACAGCATGTTCCAGAGGCACAAAGTAGTAATCACGTTGACTCAGATGTGTAAAATGTGCACATATGAGCAGTTTACAATGAATTATAGTAATTAATTAATTAACCTTGAAGGCCAAAATCAACAATCTAGAAGACTAAACACAGAGTGGAAAGCCTTGCTGTATACTTTTTGTAAAAGTAGCACCTGTTGAAATACAGAGTTGCTGTTGGTGAGGGCTGAAAGAGGAAAAAGTTTGGTTTGGGGTGTTACAGTACAAAATTAGTACTTCCTAACCTTTATCACACTTAAGTCAAAACTTATTTCAAGAGTAAAAATAGTTGGTAGCATATTTTGTTGAAGATGTAGCTCACAAAAAACAGTGAGTTCTTTTAAAAATGCTTATTGATTAATGACAATGAAATCACCCTCCCATACCTTTCTCAAAAGTTAATTTCTAGGTTGACAGGATGTTCTCATCAGTGCAGACAACAGATCACAGCTCTGTTTTGCTATGGATTTTTTGTGTTTGTGTGTAACTGGTTACAGTAAGTATTCTCTTAATTCAGGAGACAGACTCATACCAATGTGGAACTTCTCCCTCCAGTCAGGGTGGGGTGGATAAAATTGGCAAGGAAGGTTAAAAAAAGATGTTACTCCATTTTCAGATCAAGCGAGAGGTAATTACAGGTAATGATGTGTTAGAAATACCCAGCTCTAAGCTACTTCACATTTCTGTGCACATTACTGAGAAGAATCTAACAATCTCTATCATGGATTGGGAATTCCAACATTTACTGCCTGCATGTTCAGAAGTTTGCTATAGATAAGCCATTGCAATTATAATAGGATTATAATCGTATATATTATATATATAATATAAGATACGCAATTCTATTTCATTTCTTCAGAGAAGACTGGTACGTGGGCTTTCAATCAGCACATGCTACCCAGTTCAAGCAAGAAAATTTTTAGCTCTCCCAATGCTGAAAGTCACATCTCCAAAGAGACATGGAAAGTCACTTTGCTCCTGTATGAAGAAAGCTATACTGTGCATCATACCAACAGCTTATTAAAGAAAGATGCTCTTCAAATATTCTTAAATCTTGAATTATGAGATGTCTCAAACAGGTTCATGTCCTCCTGCTACCTTCTGAGCATTTTCACATCTATACCTTATGCAGATGAGGCTTTAGATCATCATCATTTCTCTCATCATTCACTGTCAGATCAGAACTGCTGAAAGCAATTTATGTTTCAAAGAGCTATAACTGAAGCCTTCAAAAGTTCAGCAAATACATCATTATGTATCCAGACACTCCTCTAGCTGCCTCTTTTCTAATTCTTAGATGGAAAATTTGTGGACAGAGGCAACACAAAGATGTAGACAGTCTTAGATGGAAAATTTAGAGATAGAGGCAACACAAAGGCACAGACAAGAACATTAGTGTCTTTCAAAGATCTCTGACAAATCTTGAGATACTTAATACACTTCACCTAACGAAACCTGATTTTCTTTAAAATAAACTGTATCCATGTTCTGTTGTAACTAACAGAAGTATTTGAATTAAACTTCATATTCATATTCAGAACAACCCTGATGGACATTGAGTATAGTTGAATCTTGTAAAGCCTCCAGCATAGTTTGGAAGGGCAGTAGCACAGACCTAAAATCCCTGAAGATATTTCCTCTGCCAGGTATTTCTTGTTTTGCTGAATAATTATTTTGATAGATATCTCCCATTTTCTTCTGTGTAAGTTGGAAAAGTTTAGCATTTCCATCTAATTATCACCATAGAAACCTTCATTATAAAGCTCAAAGATGTTACATTGTCTTCAGTTTTCCAAGTTTTGGATACAGAAATAAAGGTAGTAAGAGAATAATGGAAAGCAGGTGCCAAAACCTACACAAATTCTATCCACACAGTGGTGCTGCAGCTTCTTCTCAAATGCAGAAGGCAATGAAAGTCACCAAGGAGACCAGGATCAGATATATTTGCATTTGCCACAAATAAAACAAGGTGGGCAGCTTGAGAAGCGTAAGAAGACCTTTAAGATCATCAAGTCCAACCATTAATGCAACTGTCCCAAGCCCACTGCTAAATCATGTCCCTCAGTTGTGACTTCTACACACACTCAGGCATGGCAATTCAACCCCTTCACTGGGCAGCCTGTTCCAAGGCCTCATGACTCTTACCATGAAGTTTTTCCTCATGTCCAATCTTAACTTCCCCTGGCACCACTTGAGGCCATTTCCTCTTGCCCTTTCATTTGTTACTCATGAAAAGAGACCAATCCTCTCCTTCTGACAGGAGGTTGTAAATGGCACTAATGACTCCCCTCAACCTCCTTTTCATCATATTAAATAGCTGCAATCCATTTAGTTGAGAAACAGTAATGGATCATCGCTCCGTCTACTCTCACTCCTTCTTCAGTTCACAGTCTGAGCTGCTTTGTAACACTCTTGGGACTCTGACAATGTGATTATCCCCATCCCACAGATGAGAAGGTACAGAGCACAGATGATAGAGCCTACCCACAACAGGACAAGCCTGGGGGGTAACAGAATTGTGCTCAAACTGCTACATGAACTTGGCGAAGGCAGTGTAAAGCCAAGGCTAACGCAACCTGCCATCAACAGTGCTGGAATGTTATGATCGAGTGCCATCCTGGACTAATCCATTAATCCTGATAAATTTACATGCTACCCGGTGTATCAGCTCATCGCTCTAAAGACACCATATTTTCCAGCAAAAATACATTCTGCCCTGTGTTATGTCAGATCCCTGCACAGCCTCAAACAGCATGAACTTTCGATAAGCACACTACAGCATTTATCATTCTGATTTTTCAAGAAGCATCCTGGAAAAGGAGGTTAAAAGTTATCTGTGCCTCAAAGCCCTATTTATTTTTCTAAAATTCAATTTTGAAAAGCAAGGGCAGCTATTGAACAAACAGCAGTGTGCAGCAGTTTCTTAATTATATCTGATGATTACGGACTACTTAATCATTTTTGTTAAATGTTTAAAGCCCTAGAAACTAAAGAAAGAATTTCTTTATTTAGGAAAGGACCTGGTAAGTAAAAACAAAACCACCTTAAACAGCATTAGAACTGTTTCTACTGTTTTTATAACAACCCCAGGCACAACTATAGGCTGGGAATGGAGATCTTAGAGAGTACTCGGGT